>JANIJH010026573.1:0-11359 GCA_024520975.1 Erythroxylum areolatum | reverse complement strand
TGGAGCGTACTGTGAGTAGACCTAGATGGTCTCACTTTATTGTCTGCTTTATTTGAATTTTGTATACATTGATCTCTGTATGATGAATGTGTATATGAATGTGATTGATTATGTTTGGATTCCAGAAAGAAGGTCCGATGATTGATCTGAATTATTGAAGTGCTCATTATATGTGAATAAGATGAACTAATTGTTTTCGGAATGTGCATTGCATGCAAGTGAAAGAGTGAAAGCTCAACTATATGTTGAATGTCGGACTACGGTCCGATGATAAGTGAATGTGATCGAATAAGTGCATGCAATGTAAATGATGCATTCCATTGCATGAATGCATGAAACATAATGACAGTTGTGACCAGAATAGCCATCGATCAGAGCTATAAGTTCAACGTGTGAAAAAAGAGCCTCGAGCTCAAAAGTGATTCAGAGTCTCAGGCTCAATATTTAATGAGTCCTATATGGGACAGTTTAATGAGCCCTTTAAGGGATAGTTTAGGCACTCGGTCACAACAAAGTAACAAATGAAAAGTGAGTCTCATGTGTATGGCATATGTATAAAATAAATGATTAAATGTATTAAATGTGAGGTGTGAAGTGTGAAGTGTGAAATTGAATGTGATATACGTGAATGTGAAATATGTAAAATGTGAATTATATGAAATGTGACTGGGTGAGCCATAGATGATGGTCACTCATTCAGTTCACAAAACTCACCCAAAATTTGCAAATATTTTTTAGGATTAGAAGAATACCCCGTTAGGCCAACGGAAGTATACATACAGCATTCAAGTGAAGGAGAGAGGTCAGGATCAGTTCGCATCTGCATTAGTGTTTTCTTATTTCTATATAAGATTGTGTATTATGAACTTTTGTGCAAATGATTATGTCATTTGTAAAGTCAAACTGACTTAAGCGCTTTGTAATTATGAAAGGGCCCAAGTGGCCTTGAAATTATCATTGACTGTATGTGATGATTGGCTTTCGCAGTGTGTGTGTTTGTGATTTCAAGAAAAAAAATTATACTGACTTTTGAATGATTGAGTACAATAGCACGCGGCCACCCTCGCGGGGCACGAACTCGGATATCGCCATCGATGTCGGGTTCGGGTCTTACGGGAGTGGGGTGCTACATTTATGTGGTATCAGAGCCCAGAAGTACTATCTTATATGGGCATTCTGAAACATGTGTGAAGTTGCATGCACATTAGTTATGTCATAGCAGACAGCGGCAACTGATCCCCCAGTATAAGTCACATGCATGAGCATTTTCTTAACAGTCTGAGCAGTTAGAAGCATTGAAAAATAAAGGTTTATGGACATTTTGGAAATGAGAAATAGTATCTAGTTTTGTATGATGGATAAAGGTTCCCCCCTGAAGGGGTATGAACCCTTAAGGGTGACTTAGGTGTGAATAGGTATATTGTTATGGATTGATTGAGGAAAATGAGCATATGAGAAAAACGGAGAATAAAGTGTACAGACAGAATGAAATGAAATCATAAAGTTGTCATTAAGAAATAGTGTATGGATGGACATAACAGATAAAGATTCAGTGTATTTGTATCGGTGGATATACTATTGAATATGAAATTGATATTGCGATCAGGTGATATGTTCTCGAAAGTGATATGAATGTAAATACACTATTATGGATTGTTTGAAGAAAAATAAGGATATAAGTAGAATTGATGAGATTAAAGTGTATAGGCCAAGTGATATGACCTTGAAAGGTTAAACTTGGGCTTCGAATAGTTGTGTGATTATCGATATAAGAGTTTATGGTTCAGTATGAGAATATATCTGCGAAATGGAGAGTTAAGCTTCATATGGGTTATGTCCCCACAATTATTATTTGATTGAGAATATAGATGCGTGAGATGGAATAAATGACAATTGGAAGATGAGGTGATAAGCGATAAAAAAAGAAAAAAAAGAAAAAAAAGTTGTTGAGTTTAGGTTGATTTGCCACGGTGAGCACACAAGTGATAGTGGGATCACCATGACAAGTGAGAATATTAAGCATATGTGTATAATAGGCATGGAGATGATATAGGAAGCAATCAGTGACTTATTAAATAAGTGCTAACCATAATTCCTATAGTTCAAAGTTCAAGTTGAGTTAGAGAAAGATGTGAGAGTACTTCTAATGATTGATTGGGAAGGAATTGAGATTGTTAATGATGTTATCATATGTGATGAATCTGAGGAAAGGAGACGGTCACGATTAGGGCATAATCCCCATGATCAAGAACTGGCATAAAAGGAGAAAGGTTATCTAGAATTGAATGGGATTAAAGTATCTTGAGCATAAGCTATTAATTAGAGAACTGACATAAATACATCTCTAGATAAGTTGTGATGATTTGGTAATATATGCCAAGATATTAGAGTAACATATCTAATTCCTACTCTTCCAATCAATGATTTAATACATCTTTTTCACATCAATACCAAAATCTATAACCTTTCATGGAGATGTAAAAATAAAAGTGTTAGGAATCTAAGGGTTCCAGAATCACTTCATTTGGAGGTCGGATAGCAAAATTATGGCTGAAGAATCAAACAAGATTTGGTCCTCAATCACATCAAACTTGTCTCGGTACAAATAACATAACTTTCACTAGAGATGTTAGATTAAGATCATCTTAGGACGATTGCAAAAAGAACTTTGAGATATACAACTTTGAAGAAGACCTTGAGGTTAGATTTTATCATCTGAAGGGTCAAAACGGACCAAACAATAGGATTAGATGAAGCCAAAGGAAAAAGCAGACGAATGGAAAAAGACAGAAGAAGTGGGAAAATTGCTATAACTTTCCCTATAGATATGGAAAAAGAAAGAAGAAGTGGAAAAATTGCTATAACTTTCCCTATAGATATCGGATTAGGGTGTTCTTTATATGTTTCAAAAGAGAACTTCAAGATCTACAACTGTGATGAAGACCTTGAAGATAGATTCTATCTTCTAAAGGGTCAAAAATGGACTAGAAGATAGGTCAAATGAAAAAGAAAAAGAAGCAAAACATAGAAGAAACAAAAGGTAGAAGCAAAACACAAAAGAAGTAAAAGACAGAAGAAAAAAAACACAAAAGAAGCAAAAGGTAGAAGAACCAAAACACAGAGGAAGCAAAAGACAGAAGAAACACAGAAGAAGTGGGAAAATTGCTATAACTTTCCCTACAGATATCGGATTAAGGTGTTCTTTATATGGCTCGAAAGATGACTTCAAGATCTAAAACTTTCATGAAGACTTGAAGACAGATTTTATCTTTTGAATGGTCTAAAATGGAACAAAAGATAGGTACAAAGTAGACTAATGAAAAAGATAGAAGAAGTGAAAAAAAAGACAGAAAAAGTGGGAAAATTGCTATAACTTTCCCTACAGATATCAGATTAAGATGTTCTTTATATGGTTTGAAAGAGGACTTCAAGATCTAAAACTTTCATGAAGACCTCAAAGAGATATTCTATCTTTTAAAGGGTCTAAAATGGAACAAAAGATAGGTACAAAGTAGATTAATGAAAAAAGACAGAAGAAGTGGAAAAAAGACAGAAGAAGTGAGAAAATTACTATAAATTTCCCTAAAGATATTGGATTAAGGTGTTCTTTATATGGTTCAAAAGAGGACTTCAAGATATAAAACTTTTATGAAGACCTCGAAGATAGATTCTATCTTCTGAAGGGTTTTAAATGGAACAGAAGATAGGTACAAAGTAGACTAATGAAAAAGATAGAAGAAGTGGGAAAATTGCTATAACTTTCCCTACCGATATCGAATTAAGGTGTTCTTTACATGGTTCGAAAGAGGACTTCAAGATCTAAAACTTTCATGAAGACCTAGAAGACAGATCCTATCTTTTAAAGGGTCTAAAATGGAACAGATGATAGGTACAAAGCAGACTAATGAGAAAGATAGAAGAAGTAGAAAAAGACAGAAGAAGTGGGAAATTTACTGTAACTTTCCCTATAGATATCGGATTATAGTGTTCTTTATATGGTTCAAAAGAGAACTTCAAGATCTACAACTTTCATAAAGACCTTGAAGATAGATTCTATCGTTAGAAGGGTAGAAAATGGAACAGAATATAGGTCAGATGAAAAAAAACAGAAGAAGCAAAACATAGAAGAAGATGATGTCATCACAGGAGAAACACATAAAAAGATGATGTCATCTGTTCCATTAGATACTATCGATGTAACATCTACTCCCATACCAACATCTAAATCTATACTAATGGAGATATCAGGTGTAGACGCTGCGGATGAAGGAGGCAACCTCCAGCCTAGAGCTAGGGGAGTTGATCGAAGAATTTACATTACAATTTTCAACCATTTATGAGTGAAAACTTAAAACTTTTGTAATAGTTAACACCATAGGTTTATATTGAAAATCATCTAAAATAGCTTGCATTAAGTTGGTTCTGTCTGGAGCGTGCTTCAGAAGTATCTCATCCAAATTCAAGAAGAAGATATAACTTAAGCGCCATATATGGAAGAATATCTCTTAGGGGACAAAAGATTTTTATTATCAAGAGTTTGAGGTATAAAAAATAAATTCTTTAATCTTTTTTATCTAATTTTATTCATTAATTAGATAAATATTGTAGTTTATAAGTACTTATAGCATGTTTTTATTTTTACTTTTTTCAAAAAGAATTTTTTTGGGATTTAAAATTTGATGTTGTCATTTATGATATATGGGAGAGGCATGTTCATGCATATTATAGAGACTTTGTTGATTTGATACACAAGAATGGTTACACACTGGAGGATTTTTAACCTACCAGGAGAATGTAGAGAAACTTGTAAGTATTTAAACTTTATACTTATATTCTAGTTTTTGAACTAATTACTAACAACTAGACTTTGATATAATTTAATGTTTGAGATTTAAAATGAAAATATATGTAAAATATATGTGTATTATGGAAAATGATATTTTTATAAATGTCTATTGCTATAAATGGCTATCTTATTGAGAAATTTTTTTTGTTTAATAGGGGTAAATATCATAAAATAGGAGAAACTCTGCTGAAATTTTTGTAAATTATCGTTCACTTATAACACTTTATTCTAATACAAGAAAAGTCTGTGGGCACTAAGCCTACACTATGTCAGCTCTTTTTGCACACCCACACTAAAAAGCGTGATGGTTTGACCTTCATCGACACCTGATGTAGAAAACTTAGTGTATGTAAAATTTATACTTTAATATTACTTTGATAAATAATATTAGTTAAAAATTATCACTTATTAATATAAACAATTATAATGATTGGATTAAATACAAAAAAGCATTCAACAACAATCTCAAAACTCTAAAAATGTTGACTAGAGTTAGATTTATCTCGATGTAGTTGGTGGTAGGGATTGCTGTGGAAGTATTTTTGGCTTAGATTCTTTTGCAAACACATGCTATTCGCAATCCTCCACATTCAGTATAGTTGGATCTAATAGGAGGTCTACATCTAAGGAGAGAGTCATTTAGTATGAGAGCACAATAGAGATGCTTGCAACTCAGCTGCAACAGTCAATGGAGTATATAGCCCAACTCCGTAATGAGATGGATGAGTTGAAGGGGAGCGGTAGCACCTCATCACAACAATCAAATCATCCACCTTCACCAACTACATAGCTTAGATTTATAATATTTCGGTACTTAAATGGATTTTATTTGATGCTTTGATACTCTTATTTTTATGAATTCTAAATTTAAAGTTATTTTTAAGATACTTATTGTTGTACATTATAATTTTTATATTATATTACTTATCAAGATGATTTTTATGTTATAATATCAATCAATATTATATTATTTAAAAAATTAAATGTAAAAATCAATAGATTATTAACAGAAACTTCAGGTGGGAATTGATAGTGATGGAGTTTTCGTAGTCAAAATTACTGACAAAAAAAAGCTACTATAAGTAAATTTCCCGATGGAATGCTATATTTTATAGGTAAATTTAACAATAGAAATTGTTTATCCATTGCTAAAATTACCTACAGAAATTGTAATTCCATCAGTATTCTATCAAAAAATTTACCGATGGAATTACAATATCCTTCGAGAAATTTAGCAACATAATTACAATTTCTATTGGTAATTCCAATCTCTGTTGGTAAATTTCTTGAAGAAATTATATTTTTTTTCAAGAAATTTAGATATGAAAATTTAATTCTGTCGTTAAATTTCCAAATGGATATTGTAATTATGTTGGGAAATTTCCTAATGGAAATTGTAATTCCGTCAGGAAATTTTACCTATTGTCATTTTGCCTATGACTCTTTCCATCAGTAATTTCCTTCACCAATTTTTTTGCCTATGAAAATCAATATTTTCCATCGCAATAGAATTACAATTTCTATTGGTAATTACAATCTCTGTTGGTAAATTTCTCGAAGAAATTATATTTTTTGTCAAGAAATTTAGCTATGAAAATTTAATTCTGTCACTAAATTTCCAAATGGATATTGTAATTATGTTGGGAAATTTTCTAATGGAAATTGTAATTCCATCAAGAAATTTTACTTATTGTCATTTTCCCTATGACTCTTTCCATCGGTAATTTCCTTCACCAATTTTTTTGCCTATAGAAAATCAATATTTTCCATCGCTAAAATCAATTTTTCTTATAATGTAGGGAATTAGGTCAAGGATTGTTAGAAGTCAACTAAATTAAATGAAAATGTTTTTCTTGTATTATTTTGTTTAACTAACCTTTGTAACTCGTAAAGGTTGCTACTAGATTAAATCTTCATGTGCTTGGTTGTTTAGTACTTAGATTTAATTGGACTATGTCTCTTTTTAATTAACTATGATTAAGGGGGATAAGAATTAATTCCAATAATGAATGTTTGATATATGAATTTATTTATTCTTATATCGATAATTGGTATGCAATTTACAAGGTGGATGTAGACTTAGACCAAGGTTTTTTTAATTATTCATTATATTTTAATTCGTATTACTCTTTGTTATATGTTGTTTCATTATAATCAAAAACCCCTTATTTTTTCTTGTTCACAAGAACAAATCCAGGCTAGACACTCTTTATAGGATGTATCCTTACTTTTACTACTACATTGGTTTTTTAAAGTAAGACCTTTTTCTTAGATGCAAGAAATATCACACAAAATTTTAGCATCATTTTCTAGGATTTATTTTACCTATTTTATGTTTTATTTTATTTTATATTTTATTAGTTGTTACTATTCTTTACTTTCTTAACCACGTATACCTATTCCTAGGTTTATCAATTAAGTTGATTTGCAATATACTCTAAAGATAGGAAGGACGTTGTGAAAACTAAAGAAGGAGGCCAAACAAAGATCATAAGAGGCTAATTCAACTTATGAATTCTTATTTGATAGGGATTGAGAATCTGAAAAAGAAGAGGCTATGTCTGACTATAGGATTTTGAAGGAGCTTGTTAATCTCGATATGAACCAATGAATATCTTAAACAATGAATATCACTTTTGAATTAAAAATTAGAATGATATATCTTTTGCCATCTTATTATAGTATTGTAAGTAACGATTCAGATAAGCATTTGATAAAGTTTCATTTGGTATGTACAAATATGAAGTGCACTAGGTAACAAAGGAACAAATCAAACTTTGAGCTTTTCCATTCTCATTGAAAGATGTAATGAAATATTGGCTTTATTACTTACTTTACAAAAGTATCACCAAATGGAATAGGATGATAAGGTTATTCTTGGAGATGAACTTTTTAGCTCTAAGGGTAGCCACCATTTATAAGGAAACTTTTGTTATAAGGTGATATAATGAATAGCCTTTTATATAAATACTAGGAACACTTTAAAAAGTTATATACCAATTACCCTATCATTAAATCAATGAAATTATACTTATTAATCTAATTCTATGATAGAATTATACTTATCAATATAATTATGATTGATCTTACAATTGGATGAGCATTGGTGAATAAGAGTCTAAAGGATGGTAGGAACTTGATTGCTAATATGGTAGTAAATTTTTAATAATTTAGGACAAGGTTTAACCTAATACCTAAGTGTGTTAATGAGGTAAATGATTCTACCCTTAAGCAACAGATTTTAAATCTATCCTCTATTGTTCATAAAATGGTTTACATGTAATATGTAAATAATAAAAGCTTCTGAAATTTGTTCGAAGATGGGCATCCAACAAACATGTGTCCAATTATTTTAAAAGAGTCTATTAAACAAGATACTAGAATAAGTGATTTTTGGGACAAATTCAAAGAAATTATGATGCATATTCAAACAATTATAATCTAGGATTAATCCTTGTTTTAGCTGTCTAGATCTACAAGTAAATTAACTGATGACTCAAAATCAGCCACACTTTCAACAGTACAAGCAGACATACCCTCCTAAACAACAAATAAAACAACCATTTAATTTTCATACGCCTTTGAAAACTTTTTTTTAGTTATCTTACTAATAAGACTATGCAATTCCAATAGGAGATGAAAGTTAATATGCAAGTTTTGGAACATTAAATAGATTTGATGGAAGTTGTAATTAGTCAATTAAAGATGCTAAGTTTAAGAAAGTTACCGTCCTAAAAGATCATGAATCTAAAAGAAAATGCTAGTGAAATAATTTTAAGAAATGGTAAAAAGATAAAGAGACAAACAAAAATGCTCTCACAAACCATCAAAGTAAGAAAGAGATAACATTCTTAATACAAAAATGATCTTTTACACTATAATAATATATCCTGATGAAATTCCATTCCTCTTTATCATTATACACTAGTACCTCCTTTTCCTTCGAATTCAGCTTAATCTCAAACATTTAAGTGGTATTAAGATCTACATAAGACTTTTTTTAATTCAAGGTAAATATACCCCTGTTTAATGCTATTAAACAAGTACCTTGTTATGCTAAATTTTTGAAAGAACTATGTAAGACTAAGAGAAATAGCAACTAAAAGAATGTCAAAAAGTGAGGGGTGGTAAGAATGTTTCCATTATCATTCAAAAAACTTCACTTACATATTGTAAAGATCCAAGTATAGTTATAGCCTTGCATAATAAGCAATAATAAAATTAAAAAGGCCATGTTAAACTTAGGAGAACTGAATAATTGCATACCATATTTCATACATGCTTTTTTGAAAATTAGGTCATTAAATGGGATTAGGGTCATAATTCTACTAGCTAATAAATCTAACGTCTATCTTATGAATATAGTCAAAAATGTATGTGTGGAAGAAAATGATTTGGTTTCTTTTCCCTGATTTCCATATGTTTGGTATGGAGAATGATGATAAAAAAAACTTTTGTTTCATTAGTAAAACTATTCTTAAAAACATTAAAGACTAAGATAGATGTTCATAATGGCATACTTAATAAGTAATTTAATGGGAAATTGTGAATTTTAACATTTATGATATAAAATATCCTGAAGATGAAAATCCTATTTATGCAACTGATATGATTTACTATTTACCATAAATTGTATCAAGCTTGAAGGGGAAGAGAAATTATAGGTTGCCATCATTGTTAAGTCAAAATGACTTTACGATTAATTTTGATGAAAACCAAATAATGAGGAAGCGAAAAGAAAAATGAGATGGAAGCGAAGTTAAAATGAGATGGAAGAAAAAAGAGACAGAAGTGAAGTGAAAATGAGACGGAAGCAAAATGAGACAGAAGTGAAGCGAAAATGAGACGGAAGCGAAGCGAAAATGAGACGAAAGCGAAGCGAAAATGAGACGCAAGCAAAAGCAAAGTGAGACGGAAGCAAAATGAGATGGAAGCAAAAGCAATATAAGACGAAGCGAAGCCGAAAAGAAGACGAAGAAAAGAAGATGAAGAAGCAAATCAGTTTGAGTTAGTTACAGAACTCAACTGAATAACCGTTTCTTTAAAGATCAAGAATCAAGAATCAAAAAGCAGTTGAAGATGAAGACTATAAATATGAGTTGAAGTCAAAGAATGAAAAAGTTAGAAAAGTTAGTGATTTTTCTTCTTAGTGATATTCAAAAGCTAAACACTGTATTTGTGCGAAAAAACGAGAGCTATATTTTCTGTAACAAAGCTCGCAATATCTTTCTATAAGAAAGAGGAATAGTTGAGAGCCTGAAGAGGCTAAGTGAAAAAGAATACTTGCTGTACGAGATCTGAAGAGGCTCAGTGAAAAGAATACTTGTACTGTTGTAAAGTATAGTGGAATCTCAGAAGGGATTCTGAGGACTGGACATAACCCACGGTTTGGGGTGAACCAGTATAAAATTGTTGTGTCGACTCTCACTCTTATCTCTTAACTCTTGTTTCTATTGCTGACATAAATACTATTTAATATTGTTTGTCAATCGTTTTGAGAAAGTAGATTACTTTTTAAAGTAAGGGGATTTTGTATATCGTATATTAACGTGTGATTCACTTCAATTAGTATCAAAGCTCGATGTCCAAGAAATACCGTAACAAAGTGTGGATAAAGATCCATGGCGGAGTCACATGTATACATAGCTGAAGGTGCCTCGGTAACTAGACCTCTGGCATTCAATAGAGAAGACTATCATTACTTGAAGGATAGGATGCGGCTCTTTATTGAATCTAGTCATATCTATCTTTGGGAGATAATAGAAAATGGACCTTACATACCAGTAGATGAAGAAGGAAATGCCATTCCACGAATCAGATGGTCTACAGAATATAAAGCAAGATTCCAGCTGAATTCAAAGGCCAAGTTCTTCTTAAGTTGTGCCCTAAGCAGAAGTGAGTACGATAAAGTTCACAGATGCGATACTGTGAAGGAAATGTGGGATACGCTATCCATCGCACATGAAGGCACAAATCAAGTAAAAGAGTCCAAGATAAGTATTCTTGTACACCAGTATGAGCTGTTCAAAATGAAAGACAAAAAGTCTATCAATCAGATGTTTGGAAGATTTCAAACTATCATCAAAGGACTTAAAGCTCTCGGTAGAACGTACGACAATCAAGATCACGTTAGAAAGATCTTAAGAAGCCTACTGAAGAGATGGAGACCAAAAGTTATAGCCGTACAAGAAGCCAAGGATTTAAGCGTATTAAAGCTTAATGAATTACTTGGATCTCTAAAAATACATGAAGTCGAACTCGATGATGAAGATAAGCCCAGACGAGACAAATCCATAACATTGAAGGCCGGACAGAAGAATCAGAAGAATCAAAGGAAGAAAAGCTCATCGTCAAAAGCGCTGAACATTGAGGCAGTCAAGGATCCTGATTCCAGTAACTTAGATCATACTTCAAGCGAGGAAGATGATGAACTATTCTTTATCTCAAGAAAGATCAGACGCATGTGGAAGAAAAAGGCTAAAGGAAATAAAGAATCCTACTTCAAGAAGAATA
>JANIJH010026536.1:0-11361 GCA_024520975.1 Erythroxylum areolatum | reverse complement strand
AATAAGGTAAGAGCTAGCACTCTCTTCTTTATTCTAGCTATTTCCGGATCAAAGGGTTTGATTCGGTTAGGTTTTCCAACCTCTGCGTGGATACCGTTAGAGACGGTCACCTTTGGTCATTATGGTTTGAGAATTATGGTATCTCTTTGTATAGACACATAGATCCTGGATTTCGAGAACGTCCCGGAACAATTTTTTTTGTTTTCCGCACCGTGTGTATGTGATGCACGTACCGGGATTTTCCTACATCTCGCCCATCCTTAGTCTTCCAAATCTCGAGTGGCGCTCTTCTTCTTGGCATCGTTGTGCTAGACAGCGATCTTCTCCCTTTATCTGTTCCATCAGAACAGGTTTGGCCTTTGACACGAGATGAGTTCTCCCTCTTGTGACCGATTACTCCTCTTTACCTTTTGCCCATTCAAGCGCACGAAACCACCTGATCCGCCGCCAGGCCAAACTCGCCCAACCCCCTAGCTAATAGATCTGCTCCAAGTCATGGTTTTGCTGGTCCTAAAGGGATTTCATGGAAAGATAAAGTTCTGAACGGTGAGAAAACAAAGGCATTGGCATATGATGCGAAGGAGAAGATTCCAGTAGATCTTATTGTGAAAGGTATAGTCCATCGTGAATACAAGGGGGGCAATCGACACTATCCTGTCTTTTGAGTGGATCCGGTGTATATGGAATCCCTCGAGGCGCCATGGAGGCAGGTAGTGTTCATTAAACTGCTAGGCCACCCTATATCTTTTCGAGCTTTGTTTCTAAAAATTGAGCAATTATGGAAACCAATGGGAGGCTTCGATGTTTTAGACATTGGGCATCATTATTTTCTTGTTAAAGTTGATAATGCCATTGATTACGATCGGGCTATGGAGGGTGGCACTTGGCTTATTTTTTATCACTATCTCATTGTGCGTCTATGGACACCCGGATTCTCAATGAAGCATGCAACTGTTGATTCTATAATGGTATGGGTTCACTTTCCTGATATCTCTGTCCAGTATTATGATGAGGATTTGTTAATGGCTCTTGCGACTGGCATTGGTTGTCCTGTCAAGGTTGATAAGAATACAACAGTCGCTAACCGTGGTCGTTTCGCGCGAGTTTGTATTGAAGATGATTTGGACAAACCATTAATTGGGCAAGTTGATGTTGACGGTACAACATACTTTGTGGAATATGAGGGCTTACATACCATTTGCTTTAAATGTAGAAAATATGGTCATAAGGATCATTCTTGTTCCTTAGTGGACTCTAGCAACAATAACTCTGAGACTATTGTGCGCCCACAGGTCGACGCAGTCGGTGAGATGCAGATGGCAGCACATCCTGCTCCAATTCCTTGCCCTCGAGATGGTGCAATTATTCCTAGCGATAATCTCAGACTGGGGTCCTGGATGGTTGTAGAAAAGAAATCCAAGTGGTTCCCTTGCAGTAGGACTAGTGATTTTGGTCCGAATACTCAGCGACAACCCATTAATCGCTACACAATTTTGAATGATGAGGACTCCGTGGATGAGGGGTTGTCGGCCTTTGCTAACTTGGGCACTGCAAATGAGCCCCAAGTTGGTCTAAATTTTGTCGTTGGTAGTGGGAACGTAGGGAAAGGCCCTGGGAGACAAGGTAAAAAGATTGATGTGACTAAGAAACCCAAGGGTTCTACAAGTATAGTTATTCAGAATAATGTTCTGGTGCCAGTTCTTGGCCATGTGGAGGTAGTTCGTCCTACAAATGGGCCTGATCAATATCCTACTCCATCTAGACAACCTGTGCTTCTCCCTCATCGTACTAAACCAACCCCAGAGACTTCCATGATCTAACATTTTGCCTCTCAATTTCGACAGGCATTCTAAGACTCTCATCCCCCTCCAAACTCCACTGTTCTCCTACATTCAGGTTCTCACTGTAAGCCGATAAAGGTGGTACCCAGCTATGAACCTCCTGATCCGAGGTTGATACTCTTGCTAACTACAACAACTATGGCATTGGAAGTTAGATGACATGATTCTCATGGGCTTAATCCCTCAATTGATGATGTGGATGTGGATATGGTTCCGAGTAGCCTTCCTTGAGATGGTAACGCTATTCCCCTCTGTCTTTATTAATGATTAAAAGTCTTAATATTCTCTATTGGAACTGCCGAGGAGCGGCTCATTTGGGTTTCATTCCTTGTCTGAAAGACCTCAGTAGAAAAAATAAGGTGGATATCCTTATTTTTATGGAAACTCATATATCTGGCAGATGGGCAGATAAGATTTCTTGTTCTCTTGGTTTTGAGAATATGTTTTGGGTGCAAGCTACGAGTTTCTCTGGTGGCATATGGTGTTTCTGGAATCATTCTATTATTCAGCTTGAGGTTTTGGTGACTCACAACCAATTCATTCACTTTATTGTGTGTGATGATAAGTTTCAGTTCTGGTACTTAACAACAGTGTATGCGAGTCCATCTTTACCAGACGTGCTTGCGTTTGGAGGGAAATGAAGCATATTAGTGATCTAATCACTCTTCCTTAGATTGTCATTAGGGATTTCAATGATTATGCATCCCCAACCGAGAAAAGAGGTGGTCAGTTTTCTTTGTGTAGAGCTGCGGTTTTCAAAAAAAATTACGATGACTGTAATCTTCTAGACCTTGGTTTCAAAGGTACCACATTTACCTATCGAAAGCGCACTAATGGACTTTTCTCCACTTTCGTTCATGTTGATAGAGCCCTGTGTAATGATACATGGAGAACTTTATTCTCAGAAGCCTCAGTGCATCATTTACCTTGTACTCATTCTGATCGCAACGCGATTCTCCTGAAACTCTATGGCTTTATTCCTCCTACAAATTCTCGGCCCTTTCGTTTTCAGGATGCCTGGACTCTTCATAGGGATTTTAATCATGTAGTTCACCATGCATGGAACTTGGATCATTCTTCTCTACATGAGGCCTTGAATAATGTGACGACGCTGCTCTTATTTTTAACAAGACTATTTTTTGGAACATTTTCCAACGGAAGAAGCGAGTGCTTGCCCGACTTAATGGAATCCAAAAGACTTTAGCATACACTCAAAATACTGATCTCGTCTCACTGAAGGATAGCCTTGTATTGAAATATAATGCTATCATCAGACAGGAGGAGCTCTTGTAGTTTCAGAAATCTCGTGTCCAATGGCTGCAGTTGGGTGATCGCAATACAAAATTCTTCCATGCCATGACCATTTCGTGTCTTAAAAGAAATCAAATTGAACGGCTACGGGATTATGCGGGGAATTGGATTACGGATGAATCAGCTCTTCAAGTTGAGGTATAGGCCTTTTTTCAAAAATTATTCTGTTCTACTGATTATATTGTTATGCCTTTTCCTCCGATTCCCAACCATCCTCTAATTTTGGAGGAGGCAGCTACTACTTTATTAAGGCCTATTACTAAGGCCGAGGTATTTACTGTGGCTCAATCTATGCAGTCCTATAAGGCTCCTGGCCATGATGGTTTCCACCCAGTTTTCTATAAAAAATATTGGCATCTTGTTGGTGATTGTGTCTTTGAAATGATGCGAATTGCCTTCTCCACTGGTAATTGCTTGCAGAATCTGTCAGAAACTTTGGTGGTTTTGATCCCTAAGGAGCATCAGCCTACCACTGTATCCCACTTCCGTCCCATTAGCTTATGCAATGTCAATTACAAGATTCTTACCAAAGTACTTGTTCAGTGCATTCGACCTTTTTTGGAGACTATTATTCTTCCTATGCAAGGGGCTTTCATCCCAGGCAGATCTACGGAGGACCATATTATTCTTTCTAGGGAAGTGGACCACACTATTCGAAAGACTAAAAAGAAGGATGGTTATATGGCCATAAAGATTGACTTGGCTAAAGCTTATGATAGAGTTGATTGGAGATTTCTTCATCAGACTCTAGCAGATTTTGGTTTACCCACTCACATTATCTCGCTTATTGTGTCATGTGTGACTAATTCCTAGTTATCTATCCTTTGGAATGGAGCTCGATTGCCAGCTTTCTATCCTAAATGGGGTCTACGTCAGGGAGACCCACTATCGCCTTACTTGTTCATTCTTTGTATGGAGAAGCTTTCTCTTCTCATAACCCACCGCGTTGCTTCAAATGATTGGTGGCCTATTAGGGTATCTGGCAATGGCCTCCTGGTCTCTCACCTCTTGTTTGCCGATGATGTGCTTTTATTCACCCATGCGTCTACTAGGGGTTGTCAAGTTGTGCGAGATACGTTGAAACATTTTTGTGATTGTTCAGGCATGCTAATAAATGAGCAAAAATTAAAAACTCTCATCTCTCCTCATGCCTCCTGAAGCGATAAGGATCTATTGAGGCGTCGTTTTAATCTCCACATTACAGGAGACTTGGGGTCTTATCTGGGAGTCCCTCTTCGTGGCTCAAACCGACGGAGTGAGTTCACTGCAGTCATTGATAAGATTCAGGCTCGGTTACAAGGGTGGAAAGCACAACTCTTGAACAAAGCTGGTGGACTTACTTTAATTCAATCCACCCTTTCAACCATTCTGTTGTATACAATGCGAACTTGTTGGTTCCCTTCTAGCACTTATGAATATATTGATAAAGCTTGCCGTCAATTCTTATGGAAGTCCAATGCTGGGAGAGGTATTCATTTACTACATTGGGAATCAGTGTGTACCCCGAAAGCTATGAGTGGTTTGGGACTTCGCATGGCACGTGACAATAATATTGCCATGCCAGGAAAAATAGTTTGGTCTCTCTCCAGGGCTGATGACAATCTTTGGTCAACTGTGCTTCGGTGTAAGTATTTAAGGGATGCCCATATTCTTCATTGTACAAGACCTACATCTACATCCCCTAGTTGGAAAGCAATCCAACGAGCTCTCCCGTATTTAAAAGATGGTTTTACTTGGAGGTTTGGTCATGGTGGATATATCGATGCTTGGGATAATAGATGGGTAGGGGATTTTCCTCTCTGCAGACGAGTGCATTGCATTGATGCTAGAGATAGACGCCTATAGGTGAAGGATTTGATTGACGTGAATGGTCAATGGGATATGTCCCTCCTCCACACGATAATAGAGGAGGATTTGCTTCATAGTATTTACGTGATTCCTATCTCTAAATCTAGACTAATCCGAGACACTTTGATATGGGGGGAGTGCACTTCAGGCACTTACTCAGTGAGGTCAGGTTATGAATTTATTACTCGCGTTCCTTTCCCTCCAGACCCTACTAAATTGTAGTCTCGCATTTGGCGTCTGCGCATTCCTAAAAAATTTCGTTTCATCTTATGGCAAATTAGAAGGCAGATTCTCCCAACTAATGCTTTGAGTTATGAATGTGGCTTGGCTTCTTCCCCCCTTTTGTCCCCACTGTGGACGGGATTGGGAGAGTAATATTCACACATTATGGGATTGTCTTCTAGCAAAAGAGGTGTGGCATGGTATTTACGGTACTCTGGATGTTTCTTTCTATACCTTGCCTTTTGAAGCTTGGATTTCCCAGTATGTGCTTGCCCCCTCGTGCTCTAATGATGATGTTATTAAATTCATGGTAGGAGCCTGGATCATATGGTGCACTAGAAATATGGAGATCTTGCAAAGCGAATACATGCATTTGGCTGGTATCCACCAATGGTTTCTGAAACTCTTTGATGATTGTCGAACTGCTTGCACTCTAGATGAGAAAATAGTGGATAAACTGGATCGTTGAGTCTTATGGAAGTTTCCTCCTACTGGTTATATTAAAGTCAATGTTGATGGCAGTTCCTATGGAAATCTTGGAAAAGCAGGCTTTCGTGGTCTAGCGCAGAATGAGTTTGGACATTGGCTCTTTGGTTTCTCGGGTTTCGTGGGTTGTACTACTAATATGCCGGCAGAGCTTCGGGCTATCTACCATGGAGTGACTTTAGCATGGGACCGTGGGTACAGAAAGATTTTGCTGGAATCAGACTCGCTGGAAGCTATCAAATTAATTACCCAGGGATGTCCTCCATCTCATCCTTATTTGATAATTGTTGAGGATATCTCATCTTACCTACGGAAGGACTGGGATTGTTCTTTTACACATACATTGAGAGAAGGCAACTAATGTGCCGATTATCTGGCAAAATTAGGATCTTCATCTTCGCAGCATTGGCATCTATGGGAGATGCCTGTTCCGAGTATTCGACAATTTCTACAAAATGATGCTTTGTCTGTGGCGTTTTTTAGGCCATAGGCTTTTCTTGTTTTTATCCTCTTCACAAAAAAAAAGTTGTTTGGCATTTGAACTTGTTTGTTTTGGAAAATGTTTGATATCTGCTCTTATTGATCAAGTTTTGGAAATTCCAATTTTAGTGGGAATAGTTATTCCCTTTGGGATCTATCTTAGTCTTTTCAATTTTAAATATTTGTAAAGAATAATCTTTTTCTTTCACAAATTTAATAAACACTTTAAATTTTAAAAATGTATAATATAATTGTTTAAGTAAACTTCCAAGTTAGTTAGGTGTGGTTGAAAAATTAAAAGCTTTAATGCATTACCGGTCCAAGGATAGAAAAATGAAAAGCTTGACATGGTTATAGTATCCGCAGCTACTTCTTGTAAGCACTTTCTCGGAAGTAAAAGATTCATTCTCCTGTGAAAAATTAATAAGAGTTATTTCCAACTGAACAGATAAAGATGAAGATTATCGTTAAAGTAATTTTCATTAGGCACTCATTCATCGTCGTATGCTAGGAAGGTTTATGTTATTGTTAAAGATACATAAAGTGTAAAAGATTGGACAAAAGTAAGTTTAACATTATAAATTACTCAAAACCGAGATGAACAAAAAAAAAACAGGGGTGATTGGTGGAGTGGTCAAGCGTGATGCTTTGGAAGCAAGCTACTTACAGATAGAAATCGTTGAATTAGTCTATTATACATTTTACTTTGTAGAGGCTGATGGAAGATTTCAAGTCTTCAAAGGTCTCTTATGTCAAGCGTCCATGACGTACAAATACTACGACAATCAATTGATCAAAGACTTGGCTCGTTTTGCGTAAATCATTTGTCTTCATCCTTTAGAAAATTTTGTTTTTATTATTGTAGTAGTTGTGCTGTTTTTTTGGAAGAAGATAACCATCTCAGAAAATTGAGGTTTTGATGTTCCACATCGAAGAAAATTTAGATTTTGATGGTCCATAATACCTCTCGGAGAAAGAAACTTTCTTGCATGATAAAATTTTATCATAGTATATTAACTTAAGGTAAGTAATGAAGTACTTCAAATTTGTTTACTTGGTCAAAGTAACCAAGTAAATCTACTTGTTAATTTACGCCCTCTTATGGTATATAAACTTGAGAGCCTCAAATATGATTACATAGTTTCCTATCACTAATCTTTATTCCTAATTTGAATGCATCACCAAATTGTTTCATAAATTTTTTCACCTGTTACTATTCTATTCTCTTGTATTAACTATTATGAAATAGGAAATTGAAGTTATTTAGTATTTCCAATTCATGAAATCTTCAAGTACTGTTTTTCTGATTAGAGGATTTGCAATGAACCGATTGTGTGTAGAAATAGTGTTACATACTCATTTCTTTTCATTTTTATTAATTGTTTTTGTTAATTTTGGTACAAATAGTTACGTTTTTGTTGCCCTCCTATCAGTAATTGATGCAATCAGTGCATAAATAAATCGGTTGTAATTAGAATAGATCTCAAGTTTTACTTTATGTCTGTATTATGTTGTATTAGTCAATTCTTAAAGCTTTAGGATGACAATTACATCTGTGGAGGAATTATTCCACGCAAAATCGTAGAATATTCTAAACATAAGACGGTGATTGTTTTATCCTTAAACCTTTTCTGTAGAAGATTAATTAAACCAAGAGGGTAGTTGGATAATAATTACGCATTAAATAAAATTGAAAGATAAATTATTTTTAATTAAATTAATTTATTTTAATCTCTTATATAATATTTATTAATAAATTATTTTATTTTATAAAACAAATAATTTAAAATCAATTTTTATTTATTTTAAATTTATTTTAATTATTAAATCAAAATTTATTTGAAATATATATACTTTGAAGACATTCTATATTTAATAATTTTTATTAATAATTATTAAATTTATTTTATTTTATTTTATTACAAAAATTAAATTAACTTATTCATAATTCACATTGATAATTAATTTAGTTAATTAATTATATAATATTAAATTAAACTATTCATAGTTCTTACTAATAATTAATATATTATATAATTAAATAATATATATTTGTTTATAGTAAATCATATTATAAAAAATACAAACAGAAAACAAAAACCATCTTTTATGACTTTCATAATATTTGAAAACAAGAAGAAACCAAAATCCAAAACAAAAACCAAAAAAATCAAACAAACAAGTTTTTTCTACTAAATTGAAAACAAAAACAGAAAACTAAAAATAAAAATAGAGATAAACAAATTCTAATTTAATAAAATTTGAGGTTTCTTTGTAATTAACCCAAAATTTTATGACTTATTATGTAAAGATAACATCTTATACTTTAATTTCGTCAAATAAACATCTTAAACTTGTCACTTATAATAAGTAATCATGACATTAAGATAAATATAAATTAGGATACTTTATTATAAAAATTTTAGATTAGGTCATATTGAACCCATGTATATGTTTAACTATTTTAATTTATAATTTTATATAAATATTCTTTTATATAAAGGTCACTTTTTTTTTTGCCTAAATTTTCATATAAGAGGACTCAAATTAACTCAATTTGTGAAACATTCTTAATATTAGGGTAATAATTTTACTAATTTGTCATATAGCGATAATATATTTGTATTTTATTACATAGTACATTAATTTGAGGTAAGTAATGAAGTACTTCAAATTTGTTTATTTTATAACATAAACAAAGCTTCACCTACCATAGAATTGGTCAAAATAACCAAGTAAATATACTTGTTTATGAAATAATACTTCCCTCTTCTGGTATATAAAATCGAGAGCTTGAACACATGATTACATGGTTAGTAATAGTTACCTATCACTAATCTTTATTTCTAATTTGAATGCTTCAAATAATGCTCCAAATCGTTTCATCTTTTTCACTTGGTGGTATATAAATCATGTTTTATTAATTACAAGTTCATTACAAAATAAATTATGATTATGAGAACTTTCCTCTTCTTGTGGCATGAATGGTCCAACATTATGCATTTAATGGGTATGAATTCTTGGTTTTATGGTAACTAATATTGTGCTTGATGGTAGCGCATACATATAGGTTTTCTTCTTAGATTTTGGTCCCTATGCTTCTTTTCTTTTCTGAAAACATATAACATCGTATTCAGAAATGAGAGCTTAGAAGAATTCAAAAAATGTAACTCTTCAAGCACCAATAAGAAAGGCAAGAGGTATTTCGTTTTTCTTCCGCATTTATTTTTTTATGTTATTCTAAAGTATATTATTATTGAATATATGTTAGAATATGCTTATATTTGGTATCAGAGTATGTTAATCTCTGCCTTATTGAAGTTTTTGTACAATTTTCAAATTCTAGAAAAATTTTCATATCAAAAAACTTTCGATTTAAAGTTGTTTTTCTTTAGATTAAAGGTACAAATCTTCTATTAAGTATTTTGGCAGTGTTTCTACATTAGAAAAAATGTGTTTTGTGGTGTTTTTTTATCGAGTTTTGTGAAGTATCTGACAGATTGCGAACCAGGTTGGTTTGGCCTAGTTGGAGATTAAAAATGACCTCTCATTAAATGAAGTCATTTTGGTTGTTTACTGAAAACAAATGTTGCATCGTTTTATGTGTGTTTAATAACATAGTGCTTCTGTGCAAGTGTTATTTTATTTGTTGTTTTAATAACCAATGTGATGCTATGTGTTTTTATCATTGTACTATGTTTAGAATACTGTGCATTGTTATGAGATACTCTAGAAGCTGTACATTTTCGTGTTATTAAAAGTTAAAATCAGATGCTATATTGCGGGAGGGCTCAAACACCCACCCGCTCATAGGAGGGCATGGTAAACCTCTACCATCTAAATTGATGGCTTATGCCTGTATATGTTATACATTGATATAATATTTGAATAAATATTAACATAAAGCAGATTTTCCTATGCCTATTATGTCTATATTTTGCATTGTGAATATGATTATCGATAAAAAGTTTTAAGTGATTAATTATTAGGGATTAGCCACAACAACCCTAATTTTATATAAATTATATTTTTATGTAATTAATTATTTTAGTATAATAAATTTAATCCCACAGTAATTTTTATTATATTTGAATAATTAATTAGAATGAAATATCAAATTGTTTTTTCTAATTTAGCCACAGAAATTAGACCTAGGTATATAATTTGATAGTTTACCTTAAAGTTTAGCATAAATCTGTTTGAATTAAAAATTTATCCCGCAAGAAATTTTTATGTCATTTGATTTATATCTTTTACGATTTATTTTACATTGGTAACATATCTATATAGTTTGTTAGCTCCAACTTATTGATAAGTAGCATGTATGTTTAATCTACATGGCTATTCAAACTATTAATTTCTCTGATACAAGATGTGAAATTCCTAAATTAAGGGTGAAAAATATAAGCTATGAAAGGAGAGAATTCTTCTTTATTTGGAGTGGATAGACATCGATTATGTTATTTGGAAGGACGAACCACATAAAGTAACAGAGGCTAGCACTACAACTGAAATTGCGTTTTATAAATGCTGGGAGCAATCTAATCGCCTTAATGTGATGTTCGTTAAAACCAAAATTTATGCTGGCATTCGTGATTCCTTAAAACAACATCACAATGTTCATGTTCTATTGAAGGTTGTTGATGAGTAGTTCAAAACTTCAAACAAAGCACTTGCAAGCACCCTAATTATGAATTTTTCCTCTACAAGACTCACCGATGTCTAATGTGTGTACGAGCACATCATAAAGATGAGGTACATTACGACTCAATAAAAGGGACTAGAGGTTGAGATGTTTGATTTTTTCCTCGTGCATTACATTTTGAACACCTTTCCACTGCCAAATGGACCCTTTAAAATCTCTTATAATACATATAAGGATAAGTGGTCAATAAATGAATTAATGACCATTTGTGTCTAAAAGGAAGGGAGATTGTCAATGGAACAGGGAGAGAGAGTTCGCAAAGTGCACATCTAGTTGTTCAAGGAAAGAAGAAAAGTTAAGCCAAGTTAAAGGGAAAAGGTCAAATACCTATCCAAGCTGACATTAAGAAGGAATCCAAGTGCTTTTCTTGGAAAAAAAAAAGAACATATGAAGAAGGAATGTGTAAACTATAAGGAATGATTTGAAAAGAAAGGTAATATAATGTCACTAATTTGTTTTGAATCTAAT
>JANIJH010026519.1:0-11364 GCA_024520975.1 Erythroxylum areolatum | reverse complement strand
TCTCTTTGTGTTCTGTTTCTATCTTTTCAATTTGTTTCTTGTGATTTCGTGTGTTTGCTTGATTCAATCTACTCCCGGGCATAGTTCCATCTTGTTGAAGGTTCTATAGGACAAGTTCCTATTGGGTCTCCCATCACCCAACTAATAATTACCCACTTAAGTTAATATATTTCTAATTCATAACTTAAGTTTCTATAGTTTCTCATTCTAAAATTAAAGTTCTCTCTCAATCCTTCATTTAATACCAAAATGATGTAAAGGTTGGTCACACTATTACATCTAACAAGCTTAGAAACTATAGCAAATAATAAGACAACAAAACAATAACTCATTCATGCATAGTTGACTAAAATAGTTTCATTAATTCGCAGGAATAGAAATCAGCCCATCACATAATAAAAAAGGTTCATCATCTTTATATACTTCAATCCTACCATTATTAGCAACAAAGAAGTATTAAATCAATAAATAGAATGATCAAACCAAATGAACTATCAAAGAACTAATAGAGTAATATGTTTAGATTCAATAATGACACAGATATAAAAGTAAAATAGAATGAGAAAACAAAGATTGTTTGGATGAGGAAGTTGGCAATAGGTCTTTTGCCAATCTCAAGCTCTTTGCATCAGCTCTTACCTTATGCCTCTGGTTGATTCTCACTCAGACGATCAGATGCTACCACTGGCTTCAGTTTTGCCTTCTCTCTATATGTTGTTTTTCTTCTTCCTCACCACTGACTGGTCTTTTGTTTGCTCCACCTCCAGCATTGTACTTTTTTCTCTTTTCTTATTCTCAGTTTTTCTCTAGTATCGATCCATCTGTCTACTTTTAGCCTCTATACTATTTTTATTTGTATTGCGAGTTTAGGTTTAGGTTTTTACGTCGTCAAAACCTATATCAAATGACACGTAATATTAAATGAATTAGAGAAAATTTCTATCACACGTGTGACTGTAAGGGTCTCACACCAGTGACTTCTATAGTTATGGTTGTGACTCCATAAAATGCATGCATTAATTAATTAATGTTACACCATGCATAATTCACGTCCAACATTCCTTCTTTCATGTATACTTTTTCTTATTTTCATGCAACACTCAAGACACTCCATTCAACATTCATGCAACTTCCATGCCATTTTCACTTAATTCATTTCAAAATTTGAATTAAAATGCAAGAATTAAAGAAAATCAAAATATGAATGCAAGTAAAATCAATAGAAGTTAGACACAACAATGCACAACAATTTTCACATAGACCACAAGCCTCTTCTTCCAAATTAGGTCCATAACTGGAAGATATAGTTAAGTCTTTTGCCACTATTACTCTACAATTCCAGCAGGATGTAAAGCAATTTCAATAAGAAATAAGATCTTAATTCCAAGATACAAGGTTTAGCATCCATAATCTGGAGAGTCAGATGAGTCAGATGGTGGTGGCTATTAACTGCTTAGAATCACAAAGTAGAGGAAAGTTACCATCCAAACCTGAGATAAATCTAAAGAATATTAATGCTGTGACCTTAAAGATTGGTAGGGAGCTTGAGGATCCTAAGTAGACCCTACAAAGGATTGAAAACAAAGATGAGATTAAAAAGGAGATAAGAGAAGAGGGAGATCCCTCATCTAGCTCAAAGGTAAATTATGAATGTCCCAATGTAGTTAATACTAATCATCCATTTTTTCTTAGTAGGCTAGCAAAATCAAATAAGAAGGAAAAGGATAAATAAATATTGGAGACTTTTTGAAAGGTAAATATACTTTTGCTAGATGCAATCAAACAAGTGCCAAGAAAGAAAATACCTCTAAAGTGTAGGGATCTGGTAGAGATTAAGAGTTTGAAAACATGAAAAATACTAAATGTGAGTGGTCATCGAATCAAGCTTTATCTTGAAATTTCAAGGGGAAATTGTAGAAGTGGTGCATCGAGATATCATAATTTTTTCACATGATGAGAAAACATGGAGTCAAGTTAATGATAATAAACAAAGACACTGAGTATGAGGCAATCTAATGGAAGTGAAATACTCTATGTCTTACATTTAATGTTACATTAGGGATAATGTAAGTTTTTAGTGTGTGTTGAGGAACTTATTGCTTATGTTTGTTTTAAATTCTTTTTTGGTGTTTTAAAGTTCTTTTTACATGTTTAAAAAAACATTTTATCTCTTTTTATTGCTTTTAAGATTATATAGTTATAATTAGAGAGTAGAATTAACTAGATAAATTAATGAAAACTTGGACATGTATTTTTACTCTTATGATTGATTCATGTACGTTTTCTTTAAAAGAGTAGTGAATAGTAGGTAAACATAAGCTAGTGAGATTTTGAGCTTTTTAGACTGACACATTTATATCAATCTCATTATCTTTTGATCATGTATGACCTTCACGACATGTACATCTTGACTTTACCTTGATTTTCTATTCGATACTTCATTTTTATCATATGAATTAACATGGAAATGATATAGGCATTCTTTATTTTATAAGTTACATTAGCCAAGTAGCCTACTTAATAATATGACCTTTTCTTTTGCTAAGCCATATTGTGCTTTGTTAACCTTTTATTTTGTTAACCACATTAAGAGCCTTTAACCTAACCAAATGTCTTACCTAAGCTTTAAAGTTAATAAAGCATTTGTGATTCTCGATGTTTGTAGATGCATAGAGTATTAGTGTGGGGGTTTGCATATCTATGGGTTAGTTATAATTGATGGAATGTGATTCTTTCATCTCTTATCAATGAATTCTATCGTTAATGTAGTTTCTTTCAATTTTTGTCTTAAAAAAGAAAAAATATAAAAGAAAAGAAAAAAGAGAATAAAAAAAGTGATCAACGTGGACAATTATTTATTTTATAAAGTAATTCAAATTAGGCTTTTCTCCTAAAGTTGTATGACATGGGTGAATTGATTATGACGTAAATAAGGGAGAAGATGTGAAGGGACACTCCTTGTGCTTATAACATATTATTCATTATCAATTTTTGGGAGTGATTCCTTCTAATTCCTTGTGCTTCATATGTTTTGTGGTGTAAAGGCTTGAATCTAAGTTGTGAAACAGAGTTTATGTATTCATTACAGTTGATGGCATATTATGAATGTTTATCCATAAAGGAATATGTTTAGTCTTTATCTCTTTAATAAGTATTACATACCTCTATTTCTTTAAAAACAGTGGCTTATCATTCATATGCCATAGCCCTAACTCCTTTTCTCTCTCTGTATTAATAGCAAAATTGAATTTAAAAATAAACATCCCTTATACATCTATTAAAAGATCTTAAAAACTATAAGCTTTCTAATTCTTGTCTACCTATTGAGCATGTTCTATATCTAATAAAGCTCTCAATACCCTCAAGTATATGGATCGTAACTTGTAGTATCAACACAAGGAACTAGATAAAGAAATTAAACTTAACTTTGCCTAAGGTAATAAAATATGACAAGAGTGAAAATAATAACAAAAATTAAAGTAATTAAATAAAATTAAGCAAATGACAAATAATCAGTGAGCTGGCAATTTATTGTAAGATTAATTAAGGATGAACGCTTAGGATTTATTGTTTCATTATTTTTTTTCATTCAACTCTAATTGATCCAATTATATGTCGATCCTAGATCTCTGAAGGGATTGAATATTCTCTTTTAATACCTAACCAATTAACCCTGATTGAATCCGAAAAATCTAGATTTTGCAATCTCTCGATTCACAAAACTTTCTTAACATTTTCAATTAGATTTGAACCTATCTATTGAATAATCAAGTTCTTACATAATATCTCTCTTCGAATAATGGTTGGTTTGATAATTACATGACTTAATAAACTATCAACTCTTGTTGTACATTTTAATAAGATTACTTTTGACTCACACTCTCGATTTATTGTCGAAATATGAAATGCCCAATTATCACAACACCATAATTTTGTATTGAATCAATAAAGATTAAATTCACAAAAAGCTTCAAAATAAACCCTAATTTAGAAATTAGAAACTCATGAATGTAATAAACATCTAAGAATTCAAGTTACTTATCAAGTTTGATGAAAATAACAAAAAGAAAGAAAGAAAATTTTAATTTGGAGCTTGATATGGAAAATTGGAATTTTAGATGTTCTTCTTGATCTTCCTTTGTTTGATCCACTTTAGTAAGGTAGAGGCTGCCCTTTTTAGGCTTCTTAATGTTCTTAAATAGGCTCTTAGGGTCTTGGGGGTGTAAAAATTGAAGTCTGTGGATGTTGATAAGTGTAGTGTATACTATGTCAAGCAAACATAAAACACAAACTTAACAAACCAAACATAAACATAAACACATGCATTCATGCAACATGCATTAATGAGACACCGACACCTAACTTTATTAGATCAATTAAACAAATATCAATCATTCAAGTTGTGTCAACATACCAACCTATGCATTTCATGGTTAAGCACTTTGAATTGAATATACATATTAATCAAAAGGGAGGGGAATCTACCTCCTTGTTTAGTCTCTAATATCTTTATACCCTTTTTAGCCTCTTAAATGCCCTTATATAGTGCTAAATTAGGGTTGTATGGTTATACAAGGATATGGTAGCAAACGTGTATGCTAATTTAACAAAAAGAGTTAAACGATCCCATAAAGATACATGCCTAACTTACACAGATATGTACGTCACTTATACGACCATTTAAGCCCCCACATAGGTGTGTAAGTCTCAAGGTTGCTTAAAACAATACTTCAAGTTTGTATGCATTTCCAGCGAGTAACAGGTTTCCATACACAATCGTGTAAGTCATAATAGCTCCATTGCTTCCATTCTTGATCCTTTCTTCACCCCAATTCATCTCCTTATCACTCTACAAAGGAAAATAAAATCGAACATCGATATAATGGCTTAAAGGATGCGAATTTAATTCATTTTACTTATTATTCCTCTAACTTGTACCTAATGAAAATTATAAACCAAAATATCTTAAGTGCAACATAACATTAATCAGAAAGCATTAGGGAATAAATGTATAAACAATTATGCACTTATCAAGCCATCATGAAAAATTAATACAAAATGACTAACTTGGAAATCAAAATTTAAAGCATTGTTATTCTTATTCATTAAATAACGTTTAGAAGACTCTATTTAGATGTCTAGTTAGGTGATCTGACAAATGATAGGTTAGGTTCATGATATGGATTTTTAAGTTAACTGATGAAAATAAGGAAAGCCTTTATCACATTCAGTCTTATATGCATAATAGCAATTCAATTCTATTCAACATAAGTTCAATAAGGTATCTAAATAATAGGGAAATAGGCACCAAAGGAAAATGAACAAACATAAGATGTTTATATCCTTTAAGGCTATCAAATTTCCTTAAGCAATACTTCATCAATCAATTGCTTCACTTTGTCTAAGTGCATACCTTAGCTATTTAAACTTATCAATATGTTTAGATTTCATTTTAATCAGTTTTAGTCCCAATTTGCACACACAATCCAATTCATTCAAAGCAATTTAGTAAAAATTTCTTTGACACATCTTATTTCATCAATTTCCAAAAATATTAGATGAAAACAAACAATTAATGCAAGAAAGTGTTTAGACAACCTAAAAATACTTAAAATATCATAAAATTGGAATAAAGGAAAATATCCCACCCCTTATGAATATTTCAAACATTGTACCTAATGTATAATAATAAAGCAACAAAATTACTAAAATAGGAAATAAAAGAGAGAAGAAAAAGAAAATGCTATATTTTTCTCTTTGTTGTGGATGGGGAATTTAGCGAGGGTGCATGGTAGGTAGGTCATCCAAGCATGGCTTATATGGTAGGTAGAGACTAAATGTCTAACATCTTATTAGGAATTTAGGGATTTTATGAATTTATGTGTTAGATATGGTCACATTGTTATTTTTTAGATTGCATATAAAAATTATCACGACTTCCTATGGTTGCATAAACTTATACGCTGTAAGGGATACGATCATAACCTTTTGTGTATGCACGTGTCTAACTTTCATAAGGGCACGTCTGAGCAAAAACATTATCCCTCCATATGGTTACAAATAGTTATATGCTCTATAGAACACTAGCATGTCCAAGTCCACACAGGTATGTTAATATGATCATGTTTGGGTGAAATAGATCTTGTAATCTTTAACACATTTATAGCCAGTTACATGCGCTAGGTGCCATAGGCAGTTCTATTCTTCAAACAAACATGTCATATTGAACATGGCTGTGTACAATTCCATAGTATCATGTCTTTAAATCTTTGTTTTCTATCTCGGCTCTGCCCAATTTCAACTCCTTTTGATTCATGAAGAAAATTAATGCCTAAATAGAAAATATATTGAAATGAAATTAAAAGTAAAACTAAAATATATTTAGTTTGCCTCCTAATAACCCTTTTATTTAATGTCATTAGCTCGATGGTGATGTCATATTCTTTATAATAAATGGGATTAGTTAAATCCATTTCTTCCATTGTTGTAATGTAAACTTATAGTAGATTTGAGAGTCTGGCCATTAACTTTAAAAACTATGGAGGTAGACATGCTTTGAATTTTAGCTACCCCATAAGGAAATACATTAGTTATAATGAAAGGTCCAATCCTTCGAGATCTTGACTTGCTTGGAAATAGTCGAATATGATAATGATAAAGGAGGACATTTTGCCTAATGGAAAATTCTTTTCATGCAATGAATTTTCTGTGTAAAGCTTTTGTTCTTTCTTTATAAATTCTTGAATTTTTATAGGATTAATTACAAATCTCCTCAAGTTCCTATAACTATAAGTTTCTGTGATCTCCACTTTCTTCAAACTTGTATTACACTACTTAATAGCCTAAAATGCTTTATATTTCAATTGTCAAGGAGATGACATGCCATTATTAACATGTAAGGTGACATGCCAATTAGTGTCTTATAAGTTTTTTAGTAAGCCCAAAGTGCGTCTTCAATTTGTAAACTCTAGTCTTTTCTTATTGGTCCAACATTTTTTTCTATGACTGATTTAACTTATTTGTTTTAAAATTAAACTTATCCACTTATTTGTGGATGGTATGATGTTTCAATCTTATGAGTTGCTCCATATTTCTTTAAGACAACCTCAACCATTCGGTTGCAATTAGGGCTTGTAGAATGTGGAACCACCATCAAATATTATATTTAAGAAAAAATGCAACTAATTTGGAATCATCATTTCAGGTGCCATTTTTTAAACCTACTTTGACACATAATCGATGATTAACAAAATGTAGACAAAATTAAAACAAGAGGAAAAAGGTCCCATAAAATCAATACCCCAACTGTTAAAAATTTAATTAACCAAAATTGGAGTTTATGGCATCTCATTCCTTTGAGTGATAAAACTTGTTCTTTAACATTGCTTGCAAGCTTTACAAATAGGTAACTATCTTGAAACAATGAAGATCAAAAGAAACCACATTCTAAAATCTTTCTTGCTATTCATTTAACACCAAAATGTCCTTCAAAAGCATATAAATGGCAAAATATAAGGATATATGAGATTTCATTTTCAGGTACACATCTTTGAATTACCTAATTAGAGCAATTCTTCCTCAAATATGGATCAGCCTATATATAGTGCTTAGCATCACTCTTGATCTTGTCGTTTCGAGCTTTTAATAGATTTGTAGGTAGCATATTAATAGCCAAATATTTTACTATATCTTTATACCATAAAAACTGGACACCCACAAAAAATTATTGTTCATCTGGTAATTCTTCTTATAAATTAAAGTTTTTAACATGAAATAAACAACTTAAATGCTTTACCAGTCAATTTTTTGCACCTTGCTTGTCTTTGATTTCTAAATCAAATTCACTTAACAATAGGATCTGTCCCATCAATATGAGATTTGCATCCTTTTTGACAACAAGTATTTTAGAGATGCATGATTAGATAAAAGAATGACTTTAGTACTTAACAAGTAGGATTGAAATTTTTCAGAAGTAAAAACTACTGCTAATAACTCTTTTTTAGTTATTACGTAATTTTTCTAGGCATCATTTAAGGTTATAGACATATAGAAAATATCATAAGGCATTTTCTCTACTCGTTTTCCTAAAACAGCTCTTACAACTTTGTTGCTTACATCACACAGGAGTTTAAACATCAACTCCCATTTAGGTAATTAAATAATAGGGGCCAAAACTAATAAATTTTTTTAACTTATCAAAGGCTTCTTTACTATCGTTATTGATTTAAAAGTAACCTCTTTTTGGAGTAACTTGTACAATGATGATGCTAGTTCGAAAATTTTTTCATAAACCTTTAATAGAAACTCACATAGTTAATAAACGAGCAAAATTCTCACACACTAGTGGGGTAAGGAAAAGATTGAATAACATCTATTTTGTCCTTACCTACTTTAATCCCCTTATATGAATAAGTTGCCCTAAGACTATACCTTGTTTTACCATAAAATAACAATTTTCAAAATTAAGAACGAGGTTAGTTTCCTTACATCTTTGTAAAATCTAACTCAAATTATGTAAACATTCATAAAAATAGTCTCCATAAATATAGAATTTTTCCATAAAAACCTTAATGTTCTGCTTTATATAATTTGAGAATATGCTTCCCATATATGTTTAGAAAGTAACTAGTACATTCACCTATACATGAAAGTTCCAAAAGGAAAAATGAAAGTCTTTTTTTATCCTAATCTTCAAGAGCAATTATAATAAGAAAGTATCTTAAAAAACCACTAAAAATTGTAAAATGTTTTACCAACTAGTATTTCTAACATTTGATCAATATGGGATAGGGAAATGGTCTTTCGAGTCATGAATTTAATTTCCTATATTTAATAAATACTTGACATCCATTTTGGACCCTAGAAGGAACTAAATTTCTATATTGAGTGGTGTTGTCACCATAATTCCCATCTTTTTCAAAACTACTTGTATAGGGCTAGCCTACTCACTATTTGAAATTGGATAGATTATCCCAACCTGAACTGGCTTAAAAAATTTCTTTCTTCAGTACCTATCATCAAGGGTTTTAATCTTCTCTAATGTTGCCTTATGGGTTTGGCTCTATCTTCTAAAAGGATCCTGTGCATACAAGTAAAACAACTAATATCTTTAATTTATGCTATCATCCATCTGATTGTTAGACCCCGAACGTTTCTTAGAAGTTAGAACTGGAAATAAGAAATTTTGGTAATTAATCATGAGTAAAAAACAAATGAATGAAAATTCTTAAACCAAGAAATGATAGACAAGAGTAAAGTAGCAAATGAGAAATATGGATAGATTCATATTTTGCCTTGGTTCTTTTAGTGGATAATAGATTTCGAAATGGGAAGAATGAAGGAGAAAGTTAGAAGTAGAATGAAAGCAAAAATGAAGTTGAATTTGTGTAATAAGTTGATGAAGAATATGTATATATGTGTATGTTATGTTATTGGTATTCATGATTAATCATGGATTATAAATTTCCTTATAGATGATATTGATTTGAAATGAAGTTGATAATGAGGAGTAAATGAAGTAGAAAAGGTGATCTTAGTATGATTTGTGTTAAGGAAAGTTTGTGAAACAAATGGATGGTTGATCTGGAAAATGTTTGTGGAGTATGCTTCAGTCTTTTAGCCACAACTTTTTCTCTAGTTATCCAAATAAGATGATTCTTAATTTGGATTAAACTAGAAACATATGGATACATTTTTTATGAAGACATTGAATTTAAATTCTGTCTTTAAGAATCTAAAAATTTATCATGAAGTTGAGAACTGGGTGCATTGGATGAATGTAAAAATTTGTGTTCTAAATTTGAGGGCAATTCTGGATCGATATAGGTTACATTAGAGAATGTTGTCTTCTGGAAAGTTGTAGATTATCTTTTTAGGTTTCCAAAAACATATAGTATGGAATTTTTGGACTTTGGAGTCAAAAGTTATGGTCCTTATAAGGGAAGATGTATCTTCTACGTTTTGCTTCTTCTATGTTTTGCCTCTTCTGTGTTTTGCTTCTTTTGTTTTTTGCCTCTTCTGTGTTTTGCTCCTTCTGCTTTTTGCTTCTTTTATGTTTTGCTCCTTCTCTTTTTTGCTTCTTTTGTGTTTTGCTCCTTCTGCTTTTTGCTTCTTCTATGTTTTGCTCCTTCTGCTTTTTGCTTCTTCTGTGTTTTGCTCCTTCTACTTTTTGCTTCTTCTGTGTTTTGCTCCTTCTGCTTTTTTCTCCTTCTATTTTTTTTTCTTCTGTGTTTTGCTCCTTCTACTTTTTGCTTCTTCTATGTTTTGCACCTTCTGCTTTTTACTTCTTCTGTGTTTTGCTCCTTTTGCTTTTTGCTCCTTTTGCTTTTTCTCTTGGTCTATCTTCTACTCCATTTTTTACCATTGAAACGATAGAATCTGTCTTTGAGGTCTTCATGAAAGTTGTAGATCTTGAAGTCTTCTTTCTAACCATACAAATAAAATCTTAATCCAATATCTTTAGTTAAAGTTATGACAATTTTTCCCATTCATCTGTCTTTTTTTATTAGTCTACTTTTTCATTAGGTTTCGTCTATACCTATCTTCTACTTCATTTTTGACCCTTCAAAAGGTAGAATCTATCTTTAGGTCTTCATTAAAGTTGTAGATATTGAAGTCTTCTTTCTAACCATATAAAGAACATCTTAATCCGATATCTATAGGAAAAGTTATGGTAATTTTCTCCATTCATCTGTCTTTTTTCCATTCGTCTGCTTTTTCCTTTGGCTTCGTCTATACCTATCGTCTGTTCTATTTTTATCCATTTAGAAGATATAATATGTCTTTGAGGTCTTCTTGAAAGTTGTAAATCTTGAAGTTCTCTTTTGAACCATCTAAAGAGCACACAAATAAGATATCTATGGAAAATTTGATGGCAATTTTTCCCATTCATCTACTTTTTCCCATTCGTCTGCTTTTTTCCTTTGGCTTCGTCTGATCCTATCGTCTGGTCCATTTTGACCCTTCAAATGAAAAATCTGATCTCACGGTCTTCTTCAAAGTTGTATATATCAAAGTTCTCTTTGAAATCATCCTAAGATGATCTTAATCCAACACCTTTAGTGAGAGTTATACCCTTTGTCCCGAGACAAGTTCAATATGATTGAGGACCAAATCTTGTTTGATTCTTTTGGCCATAATTTTGTTATTCGACCTCCAAGTGAACTGATCCTTGAACCCTTAGATTCCTAACACTTTTATTTTTATGTCTCCATGAAAGGTTATAGCTTTTGGTGTTGATTTGAAAAAGATGGATTGAATCAAAGTAAGGGTATCGACTGGAAGAGTAGGAATTGGATATTTTACTGAACATGCTTCAGTATTTTGAATATATCTGGATCTATAGGATTCCAAATGAGATGGTTC
>JANIJH010026451.1:0-11368 GCA_024520975.1 Erythroxylum areolatum | reverse complement strand
TAAATCACATGACTTACATTGATTTTATCATTTCAGGTGTTTTATGTGTCAAGTGAAGAAAATCATGCTAAAGAGGGGGATTTAAGACTTTTGGATGTCATTTTTAGAGTGAAGAGGTCGAAATACCCTAAGGTAACCAAAGTTGCAAAAATCCTAATCCTATAAGGAATCCTACTTCAACTAGGATTTCTACATTTCGGAAGATTCTTGTTTTCCACTGCAAGAAATAGATCCAGGAACAATTCAGACGGTTAGGGGACATGTAGATTAGGAGAAATGAAGATTCCTAATTTTTAGGAAAAAAAGTCCTCCCCTTGTAAACATCATAATTTGATAAGGAAAGAAAGACCTACATCTACTTGGAAAAGAAATCCTCTCGTATTAGTTTAGGTGGGTATTCACGTTTTCTCTCTTCTTTGGACGCGAATCTCTCTTATGGTTTTTCTTTCTCCTACGTTTTCTCTTTCTATCTAGTTAGAACCCTAGTTTTTTTTTCTTTACTTCTTCTTGTTATACTCGAATTCTGCACTATGTTTTCAATGATGAATTTTAACTTTGTTTTACTTAGAATTATAAAATAAATTCTCTTTTCCAATTGTTGAGGCTATTAGATAAATTCATGGTTGATTTTATGAGAAGCATATGCATATAATTGATGAATCTATGAATGGAAATTTGTGCTTGATCTGGACATGATTGCCAAATTATGCATGTGGATTTGAAGTCATGAATTCGAATTTTGCATGAATAATTTGTATGCTATCTAATTATTTTAATTGCTGGACAATAAATTGATTAGGTTAGGTAGCAACAACTAATTAAAATTGAAGCTTGTATGTATGTTTTAATTAGTTGGATCAAGACATAGGTTAATTTTATGCATGCTAGCTTTCTTGAAAATTAACTTAGGTTTGGCAGACTTGATTTTGATATTAATGCTCTTGTTATTGTGTTGTTCATGCTAGTTTTGGATTAATGCATTAACAAGAAGATTTTACATGTCATGCTTACTTTGAATGCATCTATCTTTGCTCAATGAACCCTAATTTTCCAACCTAAGAAACAATTTGTTTTCAATGATTAAAAACAACCTAAGGAATTATTTTTCCAATCTAAGAAATAATTTGTTTTCAATGATTAAAAACAACCTAAGGATTTAGTGAAAACCTTTGCAATTGGTCTTTAATTAATCTAAACTTTTTACTCAAATTTTCCTAGCAATTTCTCTCTTGAAAACTTTTGGCTTTATTTTAATTTTCTGAACTTAAATCATGTCTTCTTCTTTCTCTTCTTGTTTACTTTTAAGGCAAACAAACAAATCCCCCAATCTTGTCCTATTGTGCATCAGTTCATTTATAACATTCACGCATACTTTGCTTGAAAGTAAAAAAATCTTCCTTGTGTTTTTATCTCTGTGGGACGATGCCGTTGCTTACTATACTACAAATCAACTTAAGTAAGGGATTAAATTTGTAGGCTAACGACAACCTATCAATTTACTTATAAAATTAATATTCGTATAACTTTAAACTTAAATATTAACTTATACAGATAATAATGGATATCTATAAGGCCTCATAAGTATAAAATATCTCAAATAATAAATACTTTTAGTACAATATCTATGTACTTAGATTAGAATAGGCAAACAACTTTTGTCTCTATCTTTACAAATATAATTCCAAGAACTTAGTTGATACCTTTTTACATCTAATAAGAGTAGTTCTTAGATAATTATATATTCAACAATTGAGAATGTGAATTATTATTCTCTATGAGCAACATGTTTCTACATACTCCTACTAAAGAGGATTATTATATTCTCACTAACCTTCTTATAGACAAGATAAATTCATAATCATCTCCAAAATAAACTCTCTAAATTCACTATGAAAGTGAATTTTTAACATATTGTAGCCTTTCAATTATACATCAAATGTGTCAACAAAAACACTAGTTCCAATTGTATGTACTGCCATGAGATTTAAAATTTTTCAATTTTCATCTAACTCCTTCTACTTATCTTGAGAACCATTCTCTTATAAATATTCATTGAAACAAATATTTTGTTCATTAGGTTTTATAAAATTATATCCAACCCTTTTGGATATCTTATAACTTTTTATTTTCCAATTTAATTATAAACTTATTACACAATACCTATTTCAACTAAACATCACATCCCAAAATCACTGACTTTGACTCTTTTAGGTCTTATCATTTCATATCTAATATGAAATCTTGCTAATTGATTTAATTAGACTTTCAAAGGTAAGTTATCATACGAAGCATAGATATAGAAATAAATGTTAAATCTTACAATTTGTCATATTGCATTCTCTTCCTTACACAGAACCATACTATTATGGAATTTGTTTTGTGGATCTATTCACCAAATCATCTTACTCCTTATAGATAAATGGCTTAAAATCTCTCATCAATATCATCAAAGTGCTTCAACATTTTTAATGATTAATTTCTACTCATATTTAATTTGAACTTTTCATATTCTACATCAATTTCAAATTTCTTTAATCAAACAAGTTTCACAATTTCCATATGATTTATAATAAAAAAGATACATATATCTTTATATGTAATTTTATGATGATGATGATGATGATGATGATGATGATGATGATGATGATGATGATGGTGATTATTATTATTATTATTATTATTATTATTATTATTATTATTATTATTATTATTATTATATAGACTTAATTAATATGGAATAAAAGGATAGTTTTAGTTATCTAACTTTGTATTCCTTCCATATTATTAAACATAAGTCACTCTTAATCCAACATGTACAAACTGTGTATATAAACTTAGATCAATTACTTTTACATAACAATTTATTTCTTATCATGCCTTGAACATTATAATAATGTTAAATCCAAATTCAATATTACGTACTTAAAAGGCATGAATTAGAAATGTATATGATATCTAGTATATCATGTATTGTCAAGAAAAGTCAAGCAATTATTTTTATTCTAATGACAATTATTATCATACTATAGTAAATACCTTCAATTATAACCTTTGTTTATGCTTTTAGTGGCTAAATTAAGCGTAATAATTCCATTAAAGTATTACATCTTTCAACTATACTCCATACAACTATTTGTATTACGATATCATGATGTTCACATCCTTCTTATATGTTATCATTAAAATCTATAAACCAATAATCAACACAAAATGTCTTTAATTTTGCTATTTATATGATGTTAACAAAACTATACAATTTTGTCATTAAATCCTCAATAAGGATTAATAGCAATATTATATAATGGACATACTTTTTTTTTTAATTTTGAGAACTCTTCTCAAACCCAACCTATTTCTAAGAAATTAAGTTTACTATCACTTATTATCAACTATACTAAATAAACTTAATTTTTACTTTAAAAAAAACATAAATGTAAGAAAAGTAAGTAATTGATTATATGTTATGACAGTCAAATAAGATAAGGACTTTAATCATATCTTTGATTACTTCCATTATTTATCCAAAATAATATCCCTCACAACTATTCTAGATAGATTACTCAAACCTCCTTAATAGGCTACAATCCCATTCGAAAATAAGATTAATCTAATTATCAATTTTACTGATAATAAGAAAATAATTAAATTTATTTTAAATTTAAAAATATTTTAAATTATTAATTAAATATGGGCTATTTTAAAATTGGATTACTCTTAATCCAAAAATCAAGCAAGCTCAAATCTTGGTTTGGAGCACATTATTCCAATAACTGAATATCATTTATTCAAACTTAGGATACACTCTCTTAGTTACCAAACAAAACTAATTTCTAATGATTGAGAAAATGAATGAATTCAGTCGGTTCAATTGTAAAAATGTTGAATAACTCAACTTTCTAGTTTGATTTATTTTAATAACTTTCTTTATTAAACAATATATCAATTTATTAATTAATTGGTCAATTTTGTAAACTAGCCAGTTTTTATAAACCAAACCTCTTTAATTAAAATTTAGTCTCTTCAAAGATAGTCTTTTTTTAATCATATTTTAATTTCATTAATTCTGTTCAATCTTTATTGTGTACCAATTTTTTTATGGTTTAATATTGGTTACATTTTATCTTATCAATTTTGTTTTTCAGTTAAGTTTTTAAAATATTGCTTATTTCCATTTTTAGAATAAGATTAACCTGACTGCCAAACACTACCCTTCTTTAAGTTAGGAAACTAATTTCATAAAACATGGAACCCCAACATCTCGAATCTAAAAAGAACCCTTAGTTGCCATCTTTTTTTGGTCTACCACCTCCATTAACCTTCAACTAGTACTATAAGTCTTCAAATTTTGGCAACTTAACCCGTGAGAGAAGGTGGTGAGACACAACAAATGTTGCATTCTCAAAGTTGCAACTACCTACCTTCTTCGCTGACATCATAATTATATAACTTTGGAAATATTCTAAACTCGTAAGCTCCCATTTATAGCCTCAAGCATGCCACAATAGGAGCTATGAGTTTTTATAAACTTGAATCGATGGTTTAAAGATATAGGGATGGTTGGTGGTTTTAAGGATAGTGCCAGTACTAGCTTACTACATAAAAGGAATCAAATCTAATTTATTCCTATTAAATTAGAGTTTGCAAAAGGGATGCTCAAAAATTTCAGCTTTTGTGAAAATATCATAATTAATTTAATGAATTTATAAAGAGTTTGATTCGACACAGTTTATAAACTTCTCATAAATTAATCAAATTATGAACTAATACAATTTTGATTTCCTAAAACTTTGAATCTAATTCAATTTTGTAATTAGGGTTTACAATAATTGAAATTTTAATTCCACAATTCATATAAATAACATGATGTCACAGTTAAGAAATTAAGGCGAAATATGATCCCCAACATAATGGAATAAATGCAATTTTTTAATTTTTTAAAAGCCAAGATCACATAAATTCTACAACATAATTAAAATATAAACATAGTTTGACAAGTATATTCATACCTTATTATGTAGCTTGACCCTTTTTTTGAAGTTTCTCTTAAACCATTCCTAATTGGTTTATCATAAGCACTGCAGTTGTACACATGATAGACCTATAATGACATTCACAAGAACAAATTAAGAGAACTCCATTAGTGGTGCAAAAATTAGCAAGAATTACTAATTTTTTTATATTATAAGCCTATTTACAATAAGTTTGGACCTCTTAGTAATTTGATTGAAATAAAATAATAATTTTAATTAAAATTAAAATTAATTCTAATTAAATACCAATTGGACCAAAATAAGATTCAATGTCTCATATTATTCATTATTTATCAAATATCTCACATTTAATCCTAAAGTTTCTCAAACTTTACAATCAAGTCCAACTAGATTTAAAAACCTTTTCTCTTTTCAACTTGTTCTTTGTGTTTAACCTATTAAGTTCCTAGATATATTGATAATGAACATAAATTATAATCCTAAATCAAATTTATGATTAAATAAATTAAGCTCCTTTAATTCATCTTTGATTAGACTTAGGTGGTTCTAGCATGTGCGCAGGAGGCCCTTCGATGCGCCTGTGCAAAGTTGTGAGAGTATAACCCTTAGTGAATACAACAGGAGAAGGGGGAGGCCTTAAAAGACCTGGAGGGAAGTGATCAAAAAGGATTTGTCTGAATTGGATCTGGATGAGGCAATGGCTAGGAATAGGAGAGTGTGGCGTGATCGGATAAGAGTAAGCGGATTAACTTTTAAAGATCACCGCAATAGTAGAGTAGTTATTTGGAGATGGTACTCGCAGTACGCAGCTTAGGGCATAAGTAGCTCACCCCAATGTCCTTTCTCCCCTTTTCTAAGTGTGGACCTCGGACAAGGCTTACGGGCAATACTACTTGGGCCCTCAAGATAGGTGTATGGGGCTAAAAGGATTGACAAACCTTCAGGGTATCTGAGCAAGGACTCCTTAGTGTAAAGGCAAAAGAGGTGCGTTAGTCGTTGACGCTTATCGAGCATGTGTGGACCTAGACCCCATCAGGTATACCCAGTTTTTTCACATATTTATGTATTGCGTGTAAATTTTATTTACTTAATATTTTTACTATGATAGTTGTGCCTTTTCTCTTGGTAACATGCATCACTCTTATTATTGTCTCATTTGCATGTAGGTTTACCAGAAATAGCCTCTCTACTATGTAGGGGTAAGGCTGCATACTATCAGACCTCCCCAGACCCTGCTTCATTGCAGGACTTCAGACTAGGTGATGATGATGAGGATGTTGATGATATCGATAAATCAAGATTGACGTTTAGCAATAAATCATGACCACCCAAATATTTAGGAATGTCAAAATATTTACAAACCTTTTTTGTCCATGATTTTTTCATATAATTTAATTATTTCATCGTATCATCTTTTGATTAGACATAGAGCATGAAAGATATCTAATCTATTTGAGTTTAAACATGTTAGTTCCCCACCATTGGCAATTTGTTTCATTAATAATATTTGTAAACTATTTTACAATATGTAATTCTACTGTGGTCAAGGATTTTCTGAATCCATACTAATTGAGAATAATAGAATATTCTCCTAAATCGTTTTAGGATAATGAATCCTATAAACTATCTCTATATAATTTATGTTATATCTGATGATTCATATTAAGGTACCATTGACTAGAACAGGTTATAACTAGTATCAAAACATAGCAATTCATATATGAGATACTTCAGAGATCTAAAGTTAAAAGATCACTTATACTATTATTATAATGAGAATTTGCATAGACATGCAAGTGATGTTCTAAACGAAATTTTTATATGGGTTCAATTCGGTGAACTTATTCTCCAATAAACACACACATATTTGTTTAAGCATCTTCATACTTTAGTCTATAAGATTGATTACTTCCTTTATAAGTAAGAAATATAATGTTTGCTACTCTTTTTACACTCTATTAATGTCCAATCTTAATAAACAACGAGTAAGAACAATTTATGAATAACATATAAATGCAATATGAATTTCATAGTTATGATCTCATCTTAATTTCATTTGTTATGTATATTTATCTCATGAACTTTATCATTTACATACAATTATGTATAAGATAAATACTATCTTTAAATAATTATGTCACTAAATTATAACTAATCGATTGTTTGTAAGATATAAACCAATACCAAGATATCATAACAAGTTTAAAAAGAATGGTAATGAAAATGAGTAATGGTTTGTAACTATGAAAATGTTTGAGGAAACATCCAATGTGTCATTTAAGGACAAAGTTCCCATTGAAGACTTGATGTTAGCCTTTTATATGAGATGCATTGTGATGAAGGTAAAATCAAGTATATCATAGATAATGATAGATTTATAGCTAAGTTTTCTTTATGAAAATGCTTAATGACTAATTTTTGATGGTCATTGGTTATCATTACTACTATAAATAATAAAAATAATATTTTAATAAAATAGAATATTTTTATTTGGTAATAATGACCACTAATAACTTTTAAAAGCTAGCTATATACTTAAATCATTTTCTTTAGGTTATAAGAGAAGGTATAAAACCATCGCTATTAAACCGTTGGATAGTATCATTAGCTACAATATTTTAAACTCTAAAAAATAATAATCTATGAAACCGTATGAGATCTTATAATATCATTAATATGGAAAAAAACTTGTATACAATTAGATTTGGTAAGGAATCAGATTGCATAAAATATACAGATGAGCAGTTTATGAATGATTCAAGGTCACTACCTGAGTTCAATAATAAAATTTTGAAATCAAGTCTGAAACTAAAATAATTTATACCTTTATAACTTGGATTTACTTATTAAGCCTTATCATTTGAAAAATTCAAGTGTATCATAAAATATATAATTAAAGTAAAAATAAGTATCCATATCACTAGTCGAGAAAAGTTTGTTAGAATTGATATTAAACCAACCATTAATAAAAAAAAGATTGAAAACAACTGGTAAATAATTGCTTATAAAATTATATTTAGTACCTATTTTAATAGTAAATGTATTGTTTACACTAGGATCAATAGTCCTCAAGCTAAAATGCGTGAAATAACTAACCAAAAGGAACTTAGCCATACATAAACCTCAAATAATCAATAACCGCAAAAAATCATAAGCTCTATCGATAATTGGATATGGATAGTGGTAACTAAGTAGCAAAGAAGGAGAAAGCAAATGATTAACGACACTATTGAGGGCCTTCCATTCTTAAACAACAAAATTTACTATATTATGTAGGATAGAGAGTTAACATTTTTTTACAGATTTGTATTAGACACAAGGATTTAAAATCTTAATCAATGTTATTTGCTTTAATGATGTATCTTATAGTAAAGATAGGTCCATAAAATTCATAGTTTTAATGCTAAAGAACAAAAACCAATATATTTAGGTTGGGTTTTGGATCTACATTGTAGATTCGAGTCTGGCCCAAAATCTGTTTAACCTTGGACTAAGATGGGTGGGACCAATATTTTCACTTTTATAAGTCTTTAAAAAAAATTTATTAATTTTTTTAGAATTTTAAAATTTTATTAAGGAGAAAAGATGATTAGTTTACAGCTATGGAGAGGGACTCTCGCTCGTGAAATAAAACGACATAGTTAAACAATACAAAAACTCTAAAAAAATGACAACATTGAATCCAGTTGTGGTAAAGCTGAGGCGACATCTTATCAGTAACTAGCGTAAACCCCTCTTAACCTTTCTTGTATCTTCAATTGATTACTCAATTGGGGTAGAAGTCTCTAGAGGCTGCGATACGTCGATGGCACTGCAATGACGCTACTATCCATCTCTAGGCTAGAAGAGATTTCTCATCTCAAGTAGGAGATCAAATTCTATAGATTTATATGAATCTCCAAAGAGTTACAAGCTTCATTTTGAATATCAGGAAACTGGAGGGGGACATCGAGGAGCTTCCTTTTTGGATCTTGACTAGTGAGGCAGTAGATTTGGAGGAGGTACGCCAAGATGCTCTAAGATATCTACAAGTGAGTCAGATTCCCTCTAAATCTTAGTTTCTCTCTTTCTTTCTTGAGTTGATTACTTCAAAATCTGCTTGAGTTGCTTAGGAAATAGCAATGCATGGGTAGCACTATTTTCTTTACTGTATCCCAAATAGAGTTAAGCCGCTAATGGAAGTCCATGATATATGAATAAACATTGAGGACTATACTTTATAAGAGAGAGCTAGTCCTCTGCTACAATGTTATCCCAACTGGTTTATAATTAGTTATTCCCTAATATTTGCAATAGAGAGTTCTATAAGAAGGAGTATGCTATTAGATCTTCCTTTAAAACTTCAATTGTTTCTCTCATTCCAAATTGTTTGAAGACAAGTTGCAACTGCGACCATAAATATTTCCTTATCATATTTAGAGATATGCAGTTTTGATATCTCTTGTAAGATATCTGCGAGACTACAATGACTAGTACCAAGGGCACATAGACTAGAGATTCTAATCCACACCTTTTTAAAGAAACCACACTCGAAGAAGAGATGATCCCTAGTCTCCTCCTCTAGGTTGTAGAGAGTACAATGCTTAGAAGATGATAGGAATTTCAATCTATCCATAGTGCTAAGTCTATGCAACATAGCTAGCCAAAGGAAAAAAGCGAGCATTTGGTAGGCCATTTGATTGTTTAGAATAACTAACTTAATTAGACCATTTCCTTTTAGTTTTTAGTTTCAAATTTTATTTTTAGATGGGTGGGTTAGGCCTTATTAATCATTCTTTCTCACTCCAAATTCTAAAGAGAAGCCTAAAAAATACCTAAACCTAAGCTTTAGATACTTAAACCAAGGTAGATCATAGGAGAAAAATGTCTATCTTAGGCTTTAAACCCAATTTCTATGAATTAAGTGTAATAAAGGAGTTTATTTGTTTATTTTGAAATCCTTGTTATATTTAAACTCAATATTTTTAGTAATCAAATATTTTTTTAAACTAATAGATGAAATTTTATTTTTATTTTTATTCTTAAAAGTCTAGACCAAATAAGATATTTTCAAATAATTGAATTATATACTTCTTACCTAAATACTCAGTACAAGCTCAAACTTAAAAAGGACTATAGTTTATTTTATTTTTTATATATACTCGTCAATGTTATGAATATTATACTGGTATTGGTACCAAATTTGGTTCTGGTATAGCATTGTTTCAGTATGAGTCAATACCAGGTACTATTTTAGGTAATTTTTCAAAAATATAAAATGGTCCATGTTTTTTTAATTACAAAATAGTACCTTAATATGTTATGATATATAATTTATAATTTTACATCAACATTATCTCCATAAATCATAATAATAATAATTGAAATAACAACAATATTTTTATTTTTATTAATAATACTTTTCATATGTTTCACATATAAATAATAACAAATTTTAATATAAAAATCATCACACAAATATAAAATTAACGATAATACAAAATACTTAAAATGTTGCAATTTTATTATATAATAAAATAATTATATCAAAACGTCAAATAGAAAAAAATCATAAATTTTCATAACTTCATAAGTATTACAATAATAGTTCATGTCAAGGAACACAACCAACCATAAGTGAAACTTGAAGCAAAAATATTTACAGTTAAAGATTTTATATTTATATTGCATATATAGAATTTAACATATGATTCAAATATAAGTGAAATTAAAAAAAAGAGAAGAAATAAAAACATGAAATTTCATTTAATCAAATATCTGTTTAAATCACATTGGTCCCAATTCTTATTTAACACAAAATTCTCATTATTGAAAGGAGCCTCATCATCACCATCATTCAACTTCATTGCACCAAATGACGTTTCAATACTTTCCTATCAAAGATTATCTTTCAATTCACTCTTATCTATAAAACTTGATTTCTCATAAACCCAATGATGGCAGACCCAATAGGAACCTATCCTAGAGAACCTTCAACAAGATGGAACTATGCCCGGGAGTAGATAGAATCAAGCAAACACACGGAATCACAAGAAACAAAATTGAAAAGATAGAAACAGAACTAAAGAGAAAATGGGAGGTTAGAAGAATGTTGGTCGATGAAAAGAATCCTAAGAGAACTTCTCTCTTAGGACCCTAGTAAGAATGTTGGCCAATGGAAAGAACCCTAAGAGAACTTGTCTCATAGAACTCTAACCTTAGGACACAACAAAGGAAGACCACTCCTTTGATAAGTCAAGTATTCTCAAAGAATACAAAGATAGCAAGAAAGCTCTCAATATTATTTCTGAATGAAAGATCCCCTTTCAAAGTACATAGAGGGTGCCTATTTATAGGAAAACTTCCTAACTTAATGTCCTAAAGAAGATACTAAATAA
>JANIJH010026378.1:0-11375 GCA_024520975.1 Erythroxylum areolatum | reverse complement strand
TTTGGATGACATTAAAATAAGTTCGATTTGAGGTTTCCTTCTGTGGTGAGGAATTCCTCCCTCGTGAGATGCGCACCTAGATGTCACGAAGGACGTCAGGCACACGACTCACCGGGGAGGGGTTCCAACAAAAACTCTCAATTCACCAAGCAGAGCCTCATTTAGACATCAATTATACTATTCAAGAAGTAAGGAAAAGTCAAACACACACCATTAAACTACATCTTAGGAAACCTATAATTCAAAAACTCAAAAAGTCTAAACGTTAACTAGTTGGATCCTTTTTTTTAATAAACAACATCAATATACTTCAAAAATGTAAAGCACACAATCCCTATGCCTCTCAAAGAAATTCAAACATGGTCCTATTCCTCGTCATATTATCTCTATCATCAATTGTTTGGTTGGTTTCTTCCTTTGAAGCAATTAATTGGTTCTCTGTCTGACTAGTTTCTTTTCCAACAATAATTAACTATGAATCTGCATAATTTTTTATTTTAGCTTCGTTACGCCTCTGATATGATGTGTGAAGTTGATTTAGAAGATTCTCTTTTACCACCTTATTAATCTTTTGGTGCCATAGAGATATATTATCATATGAAGCTGAATTGCAAGAAGTAATAACCTGCAATATGTAGCAATTATCTACCAATCTTCTGCCACTTACTAAGTACTATCCTTGTTCATCCAACATCTTGTATCCATTATTAGTAAATTTAACTAACAACCCATCATCACAAAGTTGACTAATACTTACCAAGTTAGCTTTTAAACCATCAACAAGAAGCACATTTTTGAAGTGTAGTAGTCCATCCATACAAAGAGTCCCTCTTCCAATGATCAAAGCTTTCTTTCAATCACCAAAAGTGATATGGCCATTCACACAACTTTGATAATTATCAAGTAGCTCCTTCCACATGTCATATGATGTGAACACCCTTTATGAGAAGTAGCTGATATAGATTTAAGAGCTACAAGTGCTTGTAATGTGGGATGCTGCTGAAAGTTCATAAATGAGTGTCTATATTTTCGATTTTGAGCTCTTTGAAATATCATTTGTAACAACTCGTAACAATTCAACCTTACCCCACAAAAGTGAAATGTAGATATAAATTATCGATTCCTCCTTGTGATTTCTCCTTTGACAAATCTAGCATCATCATTGTTCTCATCATTCAACTTAGAACATTCACCTTTGTAACCAACACCTTAAAGGTCTCCTTTGATCTTAACAATTTCCAACAATTGTTCTAGCTTTTCGGTACCTCCATTTAACATCTTTATTCCTTTTTTGGTATTGACTAGCTTCAACCTTGTTTCATCAAGCTCATCAATTATAGATAACAACTTCTTCTCAAGATCATGAATGATATTCTTCATGTTAGAATTTTCCTTCTTTAGTTTCTCATTCTTCTTACACGTTTCCACCTATTTTGCATACATTAACTCATAAGCTTTACAGATATCCTTGATTTTGTACTCTAAATCATTATTATAATATGAAATAGAATTTTGGATTGATTAATATGCATTTCTTTTTTGGAATTTTAAACTGATTCATCTAAGATTTTCCTCAGTTTCTTCTTTGGTTGTTGTCAAGCAAGTAACTAGATTTCTACTCATAAAGCAATTAACGCAACATGATTACTCACAAATTCCTCTTCACTACCATCCTCACTTTTAGATTCATTCTCACATCATGTGCTCATATAAGACTTCCCTTTTCTCTTCTTCAAAGTGTTAGCACATTACACTTGCAAATGTTCGAAGCCTTGACATTCATAAGATTGTATTTTCTTTACCTTTCTTTCACTCTTGTGAGTTTTTGCTTGCTGTTTGAAATTATTTTTTGATGAATTCCCACCATGCTGCCTAAACTCGGATCTATCTTTCTTACCTTCTTTAACCACCTGTTGATATTTCTTGTTATTAACTCCATATCTTCATTCTCATCGAATTCATCTCCTAAGTCATTCATGGCTTTTTCAACCTCGTTTGGCAATGTCAATCCTTTATTCTTCTCTTGTTTATCTCTCAACACATTTCTCTCAAAGTTGGTAAGAATTCTAATTACCTTATCAAAAGATAATTTATTGATATCATGAGCTTTTTTTTATGGCTGCAATTTTTGGTATGAATCTTAGAAGCAATGATCTCAATGCCTTCTAGACAAGTTTCAGATTTGAATAATGTGCTTGGTTTGCAATGTCACGCAAGCTCTCATAGAATTCTTCGTTAGTTTCATTTTCATTCATCTTCAGCTCTTCAAATCTAGAAGCCAGCATATGAAGTTTCGAGGCAATCACAAATTTTGATCCTTCATGTATTGTTTGCAGAGTGTCTCATGCTTCTTTTGTTGACTTACAGGCTGATATCATGGAAAAGCGAACTTCATCAATTGCACTGAAGATGGTGTGCATAGCTTGAGAATTTCTAAATGCTCCCTCTTCTTCAACCCTTGTCTATTCAGATGGATCTTTAAGTATTATTTCTCTATTTTCATCAGTCGTCACTGAATGTGTCCAGCCATTTACAATCGAGATCCATGCTTTTGTTCCTTATACCTAAATGAATACTCTCATCCATGATTTCCATGCAGGATAATTGGAACAATCTAGCAATGGTGGCCTGGTGATAGATGCCCCTTCTTTTGTAGTCGTAATTGCGAAACACGAGTTTGCACCAACTTGATGTACCAAGTTTTGATTCAGTGAACCTCACTTTGATACCAATTGAAAATTCAAAAGGATGTCTTTGTGCAAAATTCTAATTCTACCTTAGTTAATTTAAACTATATCTGTTGGTTGCTTGATACAAAGCAATTATGAATTTTCCAGCATAAATGAAAACAGAAAAATTAAGAACAAACTAAACAAATCAACACCTAAGTTTTGGTAACGCAGTTCGGCATACCTTGCCTATGTCTGCGAGACCCTCACCTAGCTTAATCACTTTTACCAAAGAACAACAATAGTTTTACTCAAGATATTGCAGGGCTAATAGTTGTGCATTACTTTGTGTTTTTTAAGTATTTGGCATGCGTTTCTTGCATAACAGATTGCTATTGTTGTGTTTTAGGACTTATTTTATGTGTTTTTGTTTAGTTTGATCTTCATGGTTGTCCTTTTATGTTTGATGTTAGTTTAAGGTAAGAATTGATCATTTTGGTGTAGGAATGGAAGGTGACCTCCTTTGTGATTGAGTTAGGGACCAAGAGAGGAAAAGAGAAGTGGAGGAGTTGTAGAATAAGAACCCACGATTGTGGGATTCATGCTAATTCCCACGATCATGGGAACTGGAATCAGAAAAAAACACGTAGGTTTCACTTATTTTTAAGGTTTTATAACTTGATATAAGGGCATAAATCCCTAGAGTCGAAAGGGTGATAGGGGAACCTGCCTCCTTGAGCTACAAAACAGATTTAAAGCCTAGAGAGAGGTACAGAATCAAGATTTTCATTCGAATTTGGGCAAAGAGCACATAAACTCTAGATTTTCTAGATTTGGGCAAAGAAGGGGAGGAGCTTGCTTCATTTAGTTTTTATTCTTTTTTTTCTTCTAACATCTTTATGATGGATTTTTTGGTTGTTGGAGATGCTAATGACATTATGAGTGGCTGAGTTATTTATAGAGATTACTTTTGAACTACTTGTTGAACTCGTACTTTGTTGAATTAAATGAATGATGCTTTTGATGAATGTTGAGCTTATACCTTACAATATATTGAGAAATTGAGTTGGGTAAATTGTGTAGGGCTAGACAATGAGAAATGGCACTCTATAGACCTACATTCATCAATTTAATTGATTAGTTAGAGAGAGATCTTGGCTAATTAGTTGATTACCCATAGGATAACTTCATAACTAGTTAAATTGGTAGACTGATTTTGTAGATTGAGAGATTGGTTAATCATTTCCATTTAATTTTGCTAGGGGCAATTAATTTCACCTTGAGAGAAGGTAGTTAATACATTAGGACATCTTGTGTGAGACACAATTCAATTAACAAGGTAGGAGGGAGATAAGATAGGGAAAAAGTGATCTCTAATTGTTAAATCTAGTACTCAAAGTTTCTGCACTTTTGCTTTATCATTTGTTCATTTTTAGTTGTTTGATTTTCTGTTTATATTCATTAAAATTGGTTCTCAAACGAAACAGCCTAAATTAAGTAGCATCTAAACACAATCTACGAGGATTGATATCTCTTCTTTACTATAAGTTACACCTAATATACTTGCGGTTTTGAGCATAAACTAGTGAATTGGTTTTGCAATTAATAAGTTTTTGGCATTGTTGCTGAGGATTGTTTGTTTAGTATATTGTTTAGTTTGCGTAACTTTGATTTAAGAGTGTTTGATACTTTTCCCTGTGTATTTGCGGGTGCATGAACACAAGGAGCACTAGAAGGTCCAATGAAGCTTTTGAAGAAGAATTTTCTGATATTACAAGGCAAGAGAGGAGGTTAAGAAGTGCAAAGTGCCAAGAAAATCTTCAAACAAATATGGTGGAAGAAGGAGAACAAGGAGGGGCTGAAAGAACATTGATGGATTTTATGAGGCCCGGATTTAGTCTATAAGGAGTTGCAAGATTTGCAATCACAATAAACAATTTTGAAATCAAGTTGGCACTCTTAAACATACTCCAGAATAGTGTTCAATTCTATGAGTTATCAACTGAAGATCTTAATACCCACCTAGCAAACTTTTTAGAGATATGCAACTATTTTAAATTCCTATGGATGTCTGATGATGTTGTGAGGCTCAAATTATTTTCATTCACTTTGAGAGATCGAGCCAAGGCATGGTACAACTCACTTAGTGCATCTCAGATTACTACATGAGAGCAAGTAGCCTAAGCTTTCTTTGCCAAGTACTTCCCATTGACAAAGACTACGTGGATCATCAAGAAAATTACAAACTTTCAACAAAATGATGGGGATTCATTAGATGAACCTTGGGAGAGTTTCAAAGAGCTGCAAAGAAGCTATCCACATCATAACCTTCCAAAGGAGTTCTTACTACAGACATTCTATAATGGTGTGAATCAGACTACAAGAGGGATAATAGATGCAGCTACTAGAGAGCCATTGATGAGGAAAACTATTGAGGCACCTCATAATCTTCTGGAGGAGTTGGCAAGTAATAGTTGCATGTGGTCAAACGAAAGGAGTAGGCAAAGCATAAAGGAACAAAAAGGCATCATTCCAGTTGATTATGCCATAGCCTTGCAAGCTCAGATTACCGCCCTCACTAAGTAGATGAACAATATACAAAGAGCTTCTTCATCCACAGTCAAAGCCATGTAGGTCCAATGTGAGTTATGTGGGTAGGACAACCATTGCATAACAAAATGTTTCTTATTAGGAGCTAGTAGCACAAGACAGGTTAATTACTTGGGCCAACCACATCAAGGTAAATTTATCTAATTTTAATTATAAATTAAAATTAGATTTTATAATCATTGCCAACATATTTGGAAACCTAATGGGTCTCACATATAGATTGGGTTGAAGAGTGCAAAGTTAATTTAATCAAGTTGGACTTAATTGTAAAGTTTGAGAAACTTTATGATTAAATATGATATATTTAATAAATAAGGATGAATATGAGATATTGAATCTTATATGGGTATAATTGGTATTTAATTAGAATTATTTGTAATGTTAATTAAAGTTTAATTGAAATTAGAATTTTAATTTCAATTAAATTACTAAAACATCCAAAGCTTATTATAAATAGGCTTAAGCTCTATAGAGCTATCACTTCTTGCTTAACCCTCTCTATAAGAGCTACAGAGTTCTCTTAACTTGTTCTGTAGATGCTGTTAAAGGCCGGACACCTATGCGACTACGATAGTTGTGACGAATTGGTTTCAGAAACGATTTGAGAGATACAATAAGATAAAGATCAAGCTTCGGAATAAGGTATGAATTAAATAATGCTTTATTATGATTTGTGTTAATCATTTTATAGAATTAAATAGATCTTGGATTTTGGGAAATCAAAAGTCACGAAAAAGTTTCATGATTATTCCGCTACAATTGGGATCAAATCTAAACTCGGTTTCTCAACAGTGGTATCAAAGAAGGATTTAATGATATAAGTTTATTAAATTTTTGGATCATTATTCATGATGAATTTTGGAATTGAAATTGTTTAATTGTTAAACTATTGAAACCCAAAAACCTAAAGGTCTCTGCCCCTTACAAAGCTACTGCTTCTTTCGCTTGTTAAACCCTTCTCTGTATAAAACTCTATCAAAATGTGGGTTTTGAAAAACCATAAGCCTTAAGCATGCGTGAATGTGCGTGTGCGACTGTTGAGTACAAAATTGGGATTTGGGAATGTGTGTGAAACAGAAACCCCGAGGCTTGGAAGAAGAGAGTTTAAGGTTTGATGGTTAATGGTGTGAGTAACAAAAGGAACACCAATGACCATCGAGGAAACGATCACGCATAGCTGGAGCAATTGGCATTGAGGTCAGAGAGAACCAATTTACGAGTTAGACTTGCTAGCGTGGATGAGTCAGCGACTAATGGGGTCATGGGCTAAAGAAAATAGAGAGGAGCAATACCAGGTGCATGTCAAGAATAAATCTCTAAATAAGGAAAAAATAATATCTAATGAGATTAGAAATAGTCTTTTAATTAGATTAGAACATGTTATTTATATAATTTTGAAAAAGATTTTTTCTAAATTATAATAAGTGAAAAAGCAGTTTTTCTAAATTATAATAAGTAAGAAGTACAATTTATTGAAAAATTTTTTTCAATTAAATTTTATCAAAGGAGTTATGACAATTGGAAATAGTTTTCAATTAGATTTGAAAATAGTTTTCAAATCAAATTAAATTTCTTCTATTTGGAATAAGAATTTAATTTATTTAGAAATTAATGGTTTTAATCTAATTTATTTTTCCAAGGAGTTGGAAATGTTATTTCAAATTATGAAGATCAATAACTAGAATCAAACGAAGCTTGATATATTATGCATATAATTTGATTATAAGTGCATAAGTTGCATACTTTATTTCTATAGTTGATATATGTTGGCCCTGAATTTCTTGTTGAGTTAAGCATGATTTAAATAAATTAGGAGGTCTTGATAAATTAATTTTTTAGAGTTAATTATTATGTCAATGTTAGTAGGATTTTATTACATTGATTAGTTGAATTAAAGTAGTACGAGTGTATAAAGGGCAATTTTGGCATATCACTTAAGTATAAAAGCCATAAAGCATAAAGGAAGGGCAAAGTTGACATTTCACGCTCATTAAAGGTACAATTGGAAGAAGAAACTGTAGTCTTGCTCTTAAGAAGGAGAAAAATGTGAATAAAGGAGAGAAAGAAAAGAAAAACAAAAACAAAAAGGAGAGAAGCTTGAGAGGGTTTCGTTCTTGAGAGAAAAGAAGGAAGATTAAGTTAGGGTTTTATCTTTTCTTAGCTTTCAAGAGTGATTTTGAGGTTGTTCAAGAAGAGAAAAAGGAAAAGGAAAAGGAGAGCTTCCATTTGAGCCAAAAATCTCTTTATTTTGTAAAGATTCAAGGTAAGTTCGTTTTTAATCCTTTGGATTTTGGCAAGGGTTTTAGTTCATGAAACTTAGGAAATGCTTGTGTTTAAGTATTCTAGAATCAATTTTAGTGAATAGGCATTTTGATTTCTCAATTTGTAATCCTATTGAATGGGAATTTTGCTAATGTTAAAGGGAATCAAGAAAGGCAAGAGGAGTAAAAAGAGAGGCACCTTTAAGCAAGTTTTTAAGCGAAGAAATGTTTATAGTGGAGTTAGTGAGCCATGAATATTTTTCCAAACCAATATAGTTAAATGATTTCAGTCACTTTATAAATGCTACAATTATTGTTTTTTAAATGATTTAAGAAATTGCTACATGTTTGGTACATGAATCTTGTTGATGATTTATGAAATGAAGATGGGAATGGTTTTTGAAATATATTATACTTATGGAAATCACATGTCTGAAATGTGCCTTTTGGGGCAATATGTTTACAAGTCATGAAATTCATGTTTATGTGGGTTTTTAGTAGTCTATTCTGTTATATTACGTGCACGTTGACCATATTAAAGGCTTCTCCCGCTGACTCGCTAGTGACATGGAGCTCCTTCACGAACTCCCTTATGTTTATGAACCACGCAAAACCATTATGTGGGTTTGTGATGGTTCATGTTTATAGACCTACCCAAACCATTCTGATTGCTTATGTGTTTATGATTTGTTGACAAGTTTTATGAATATATGGCTTATGTTGTTTATGAATTGTTGGACTTGAGAATTTGAGAAATACGTGTTTTATGGATTCTATGCAAATTTAATATGGCAATGAATATTTTCAATAGTTTTGCTTGTTTCTTCGTTATAAACTTGTTACCGGTGAGCTTTTAAGCTCATTCCCATTCCTTCCCATCTCCAAGTGATTAGCAAGAGATTGAGTGATGAAGTGTGAAGGCATCACTCCAAATTTGCATTTTTTGTATTTTTAGTTAGTTTATGGAAAACATAAGGCTTTAGTCGTATTTCAAGTATCATCCGTTCATATATATTTTGTATTTTTGGATTATGAGACCAATGATATATTGTGGCTTGAAATGCCTATTAAAGCTTTGTAAAACTCTTTTCCTTTGATGTTAATGAAATATATTTATGTTTTGCTTATGACTTTCCAAGTTTTTCACTTTACGTTTTTCAAACATTTCACAGGGGTAAAATCTGTGTTCTGCTTTCAAGGAAAAAATTGTATTAATCTCGGCTGATTTAGACAAAGTTTTCTATTTAGAAGTTGTAGTTTATCCTCTTAGCTTTCCAATGATATAGAGTATGAAGTTTTTGGATATCGGAGTTGAGAGATATGTGCTTTATAAGTTAGAAATGGTGTAGAAGAAGATAGAAAAATGAAAACATGCGTAGGGTATGGAATTTGTGTGAACAGTAATATGCATTTTTGGATGATTATATTGAATCTTAGATTTTTGATTTCTTTTAGTTATGAGGAGCTGAAATGGAAGTAAAAGAGTTGATTTAAGTATCATATGTGTTAATTGATTAAGATAGAAGTGAGAAAATCTAGAAAAAGAAAGAAAGAAGAGAAGAAGAAAAACTGGGTTTCGATGAAGCACAATCGGGACATTGCTGACAGGTTTGGAAAAGCATGATCATGCTTCTACACAATCGTGACATTTTAGATGAAATAGCAGGTCACGACCGTGAGTGATTTTTTTAAGATATGGGGGGGGGGGGCATGATTCTGACATCGCAGAACCACCTGAGATCTCCCAATCGTGTAGGTGCATGATCGTGACTCTGCTAAAGGAGGTGTGATCTCACGATCGTGCTTGTAGCTCAAAAATTGCACGGTTGTGTTAAGTCAAAATGACTTCATGTCTAAATAATTTTGATGAAAATCAAATAATAATAATATTAGAAAGTGATGAACCTGAAGCAAACTAAGACTGAAGTTGAAGCAAAAGTAAGACGAAAGCAGAAGCAAAGTAAGACGAAGCGGAAGGAAAAGTAAGACGAAGCGGAAGCAAAAGTAAGACAAAGCGGAAGCAAAAGTAAGACGAAAGTGGAAGAAAAACTAAGACGGAAGCTAAAGCAAAAGTAAGACAAAGAGGAAGCAAAAATAAGATGAAAGAAAGTAAGACAAAGCGGAAGCGAAACTAAGACGGAAGGAAAACTAAGACGAAGACCTGATACTATGTCGAACGGTTAACTAGATTGATTTAGTTACAGAACTCAACTAAATAACTGTTTCTACAAGAATCAAGAATCAAGAAACAAGAAGAAAGGAACAGTTATCAAGAAGCAGTTGAAGACGAAGGTTATAAATACAAGTCGGAGTCGAAGATTAAAAAAGTTGGAGATTTTTTTAAAAAAGTTTTTGATCTTTAGCAAACACTGTATTCATTGTACGAAACACTAGAGCTATCATTACTGTAACAAAGCTAGCAATATCTTTCTATAAGAAATAAGAAAAGCTGAGAGCCTGAAGAGGCTAAGTGAGAAAAAGAATACTTGGTGTAAGAGACCTGAAGAGGCTCTGTGAAAAGAATACTTGTACAGTTTGAGAAGAATAGTGAAATCTCAGAAAGGATTCTGAGGACTGGACGTAGCCTACGGTTTGGGGTGAACCAGGATAAAATCATCGTGTCAACTTCTGAACTCTCTACTTTTAATTTCTATTGTTTTATACAAGTATAGAGAAGTTAATTGCAATACATCGAGATTCATACTCAATAGTTTTTTTAAGAAAGCAAGTTTTCAAAGAATTTTTTTAAAAAAGGATTGTATTCACGCAAAAGGATACATAATTCAACCCCCCCTTCTTGCGCATTTTGTACATTGAATATAAAGTCTATACTAACGCGTGATTTACTTCAATTGGTATTAGAGCTCGGTGTCCATGAACCACTGTTACAAAGTGTAGATAAAGATCCATGGCAGAATCACACGTTTATATAGCTGAAGGCGCCTCCGTCACTAGACCTCTTGCATTCAATGGTGAAGACTACCATTATTGGAAAGACAAGATGCGACCCTTCATTGAATTTACACATGTTGATCTTAGGGAGATTATAGATAATAGAACGTATACACCGATAGATGATCAAGGGAATGCCATTCCACGTACCAGATGGTCAGTTGACAAAAAGCAAGATTCTAGCTAAATTCAAAGGCCAAGTTCTTTCTAAGTTGTACCCTAAGAAGAAGTGAATAAGATAAAGTTTATGGATGTGACACTACGAACGAGATGTGGGATACTCTATCCATCGCATATGAAGGCACCAATCAATTGAAGGAATCCAAGATAAGCATTCTTGTACACCAGTATAAGCTGTTCAAAATGCAGGAAGATGAGTCTATCGATCAGATGTTTGGATGATTTCAAACTATCGTCAATGGACTCAAAGCCCTTGGAAGAATCTATGATAATCAAAATCATGTTCGAAATATTCTCAGAAGCCTACTAAAAAGATGGAGACCTAAAGTCACTGCGGTACAAGAAACTAAGGACTTGAGCATATTAAAGCTTGATGAATTGCTTGGATCCTTAAAGATACATGAAGTGGAGCTCGATGCAGAAGATAAACCCAAACGGGATAAATCTATAGCATTGAAGGCTAGACAAAAGAATCACAAGATTCAAAGAAAGAAAAGTTCATCGTCAAAAGCATTAAAGATCAAAGAAGTGAAGGATGACGACTCCAGTGAATCTGAATAAGATTCAAATGAAGAAGATGATGAATTATCTTTTATCTCAAAGAAGATCAGACGCATGTGGAAGAAGAAAGCAAGAGGAAACAAAGAGTTTTCTTTTAAGAAGAATAGCAAAGATGAAGGCAAGAATGAGAAAACATCTGTCA
>JANIJH010026311.1:0-11379 GCA_024520975.1 Erythroxylum areolatum | reverse complement strand
ACAATAACATATATAACCCAATACTTATACAAACATACTCATTTAATTCCACTTAATATTTCTAATTTCTACCGAAAGTTCGGGGTTCAACAATCATTTTGCAGGATCTCCAAGAACACACATAAACGGAGAATTTTCATAACATGTTATTAAATCTCCAAGTCCACTAATTCAAGCACCTGATTTTTTACTGCATCAGCAACAAAAGGTTGACATAAAACTTTCTATGATGGGGCATAATAAACAACGTGTTCAACTCCGGTTGTGTAAATTAAGCAACTAGAGGCAAATGCTTAAGTACCTAACCAAATAACCAAAGAAGAAACCATCAGATGATCACTCCTGCCTCAATCTTTCCTAGTTCTCTTTGTCACTTCTATATTTTCTGAAAAATAAATTTTATCAGGTACAGAGCAAAAGGAGAGGATGTTCATGATGCAGTTGAAGCCCATACTTGGCGTGATCATCCATTGTCATTCATTCGACATTAGCAAGTTAAGGTCAATCATTTCATCAACGTTCAATCTCAGATTTACCAAAAACTTTAGCAGAGAGTGAGTAGCAACCACCAGATCTTGTTTCACAGGTTCATCAGGAATGAATGCAGCTTGAGTTTGAAGATAAAAGGAAAATAACTTCTTTTTGGATTTTCCAGAGCAGAAAAACACTGTAAGAACAACCAAAAAACTCTTGCAACCATATAAAATTAACTCCTCCATCATTCTTTAATTGCATCGGCAGCATAAAAGAAAGGAGAAGGTAAATGGGGTTCATTTACATTTAAACTTGAAACTGGATCTAGAATGGTACCCTTTGAGGAATTAACAGAATGTTGGATCAATAACAAGAGGCAAGTAATTTTTAGCTTCAAACTATTCCTAGCACTTTTCAACAAGGTTACTTCCACATATACTTGAGTGACTAACATAACAACACAAAAATCAATGTTTTTTAGCTGTGGTTCATACTTAGTATGTAGATGAGCACCATTTTACCATCTTGACTATACAAGAAGTGCTTGCTATTTCGAGTTCCCACATTTTCTGTGCACTAGAAAATATAAGCCAATGGTCAGTAAATATTCAGTTATGTACCTTGATGAAAAACCATTCCTTGACCTTATTGTCAGGCTCGTCCAGTGGCCACAAGTCCAAGGAACAAAGCCAAAAGTATAGTAACTTTTACGTATCTCCATATTGAACCGTGTATATATATATATATATTCTTAATTTCATCAGCTCTCAAAAGGGTCTCGATTTCTATATCATTAGCGTATATATATATAAGAGACTAGGTTGCCGAAAAAAACAAAAGCTATAAGGGAACTTTTATCAAACAAGTGGTAGGCAAGAAACTGGGCTGGAAAAACTTCATACATCCATTTAAAAAACCAGCCATTTATACATATAAAATGTAACAAACAATGAGAAAATGATGTTACCATAACCCCAGAATCATTCCACGCCCTCATCTCAATCCTTGAACACTCTAAAACATATAGAACTCCAATTGAAATCAAATAAGATAAATACCCGTTTCACCACGAAATCAATTTATTTCCAATTGAAGCGAAAATAATCTAATCAACCTATAAATGAACAAAGATTTAATTTCTGAATACTAGTTCTTTGGCGCGTTTAGCTCGGCAGCGAATAGAGCGGAAGAGGAAGATAGAGATGGCAGCAGTGAGGAGGACACTGGTGGTGACCTGAAGACGCGAAGGGTCATTGATAGTGGAGAAAATGGTGGGCAAGGAAGAGAGAGGTAGGTCTATAGGACCAGTTTCTCCTTGAGATTCGTCAGCAACGGTCAGCCATGGAAGGGAAGAGTGAGGAGGGAGAGCTGAAAGAGAGAAATGAGTGATGGGTCTTTTGGTGTAAGAGAAGAGAGTGGGAATGGAAAAGAGTGGAGGGGGTTATTTGTTAGGGACCGAAAGACGGAGAAGAAGAAGAAACCAGAAGAGGAAACATGACAGAAGAAAGTAGCAAAATGGTGGGAAAAAAACTTTTAAATATTAATTAAACAAACCACGACGTTTTCTTAGATAAAACATCGCAGTTTCTATTTTGCGACATTTTATTAAAAAACGTTGTGAAAAGTGCGATAAATATGCGATGTTTTATAAAAACATCGTGAAAATTGGCTCTTTTTGTGACATTTTTTAAACGTCACGAAAAGACTAAAGAATTCGTAACGTTTTTTAAAAAAAACGTCGCGAATTGTATATATTTGTTGTAGTGAGCCTCGCTGGAAAAGATTTTGCAGAAATCATCAGAATTTTTTATCTCAATCACCTTCTCAGGCTTGTCAATTTGAGCCATATCTGTATTACACAATTAAGGTTGAAGTGCAAACATGAACGTGTTTTGATCGATTTTTTACTAAATTTTCCTCACGTTTTATGAATGAATCAAGACTTAATCGAACTTTATATTCTCACTCAAATTCTTGCTCATTCATTTGTATACTTACAAATAATTACTAAGTTGTATTATTTTAAGATTCAATCAACTTTTAACTATATTTTGGCTGACATTATCATTTTCCCTATAATATAAAATTTGAAAAATACAAGCATAGAAAAATTAAATGTAAAAATGCTACATAAAAATATAATTAACAATCTTAACTTCAATAGCACTAAAATATTATGAGTATTGGAAGTTAAGAAAATAAGAATTTTATAAATAAAAAATCTTTAAACCAAAAACATTTGTTTTTAGAACATATTTCGTAATATTGGAAGTTAAGAAAATATGAATTTCATAAATAAAAAATCTTTAAACCAAAAAAATTTGTTTTTAGAACATATTTACGAAATATGTTCTAAAAAAAAGAGGCCTTCTTCTACCTTTAAAAAATCATAGATCTCTCTAATAAAACCTACTCTTCTTTATAGCAACTCTTCTTTTTCATGCCTTAGTCTATTACTAAAGCTTATTTTGTCCATCCACTCTAGTGATATAGAGTGTTATCTAAAGAGCATCATCTTTAGCAAAGCTCCTATTCTTGAAGGTTTGACTACTTTCTTCTTCAAGAAAGCCTGTAGCCTAGTTAGAAATCAAATTATCAGTATAGAATTGAAGATCTTTAACTCTAGTAAACTTCTTATGAAATTCAATATAACTCACATTTCTATGCCCCTCAAAAAGTTTAACCTTAATTCTCTCAAAGATTTTATGCCAATATCCTACCATAATACAATTTACAAAATCGTTTCCAAAATCTTAGCCATCTAAAAAAAGTTTGTCTTAAAATCTACAAGCTATAATTGTCAAGGAGCCTATATTAAAGAAAGGAATATAGGTGATAACATTCTTGCCAATAGTTATTCAAAAGACACCAAATGAAGGATTTTGCTAAAAAAAATTATTTTCACAAGGCATTTGACTTAATTAGTTAGGATTTCATGTTAGAATCTTTGAAGGCTTTTGGTTTTCTCCTTAAATTCTTCAATTGGTTTGAATGATGTATCATAACTACATTCATAGTCATGATAAAAGGGAAACCATCAAAGGTATTCAAATGTGGGAAGAGAGTAAGATAAGTTGATCCTTCATTTGCTAAATAAGTGATTTTCCCTATTTTTTACTGATGACCTTTTGCAAGACTAATGTCACAAATTGTTAATTGAGTTTCTAAAATGAAATTGCTGAAAGGAAAGTGACCTCATCCTCTTTAAGGTTACTCTCAACTAGTGTATATATTCCCCTTAGAGAGAAAGGAATATTAGGATCTTTATCAAAATAAAAAAGTCTAGACCTAAGGAGCTTCTTCCACAACTTTATTTCTTAGATAATAAGCTTTTCATTGTTAGCATGGATAAGCGATGGTGGCTTGAGCATTGAGCATGGCTAGTCGATGGTGCTAGAGAAGTAAGTGTAGTCTAGAAAGGAACACAACTAGTTTCCACTACTAAAAAAGAAGTTGATCAAGTGGAAATTTAGATGTATAAGCCAATATAAAGCTAACATTATGACCATTACATTCGCTCAATTGAGTTTACAAGAGTTTATGTGCATAGTTTCAGTAGATGGTCTTTCTATTGAGACATCTAAGTTATTTATCTATTACCTTTGATGTAATCTCTTAAGGAACTATTCCTAGGTTCATAATACAAGTTTTAACTCCCTCATAAGCTTTATTATTAATACATTTTCATTAATTTTTACAAGATTAAAAAGAAAGAAGCCTAAATATGACCTAAACCATAATGAGCTTGAATAAAATGTATTCTAACAATATAAAGTTATGTAATATAAAAGGATGAAAATATGCATCTCCTTAAATATAAGAGATAATAAATTCAAAAGTGCTTAATCTTCTTAGGTTTCATATTTCAATTTTTAAACTTTTAAAATTTTTAGTTTGGTAAAAACCTTTTGAGACTTATACAACTTAGTTTAAAGTATTGTCTTCATTAATTTATAATGTTAAAAACGAATGGAACCTTATTTTATATTTAGTGGATCTGTCACATTAAATAAAAAAATAACAAAGATAATATTTTTAATTGGGTTGTACAAACTTTAAAAGATTAGTCACTTAATTGAAATTTATAAGAGGTTAGAGACTAAATTAAAAAAATTTAAAAGCTTAGGCACTTTTGAATTTGTTTTCCTAAAATATAACATTTATATTGGGTTACAAAAATAAATTTAAAATTTTTATATAAGTTTTTGGAAAAAATGAATTTAGTCCTATGTTTGAGTAGGTGTTGTCAACTTTTCTTTTACTATACCTAATTTAACACGTTAAAACTTCAGTCATCTTTTATCAATGACTAAAAGGTTAAACTAAAACCTTTAATTATAGTCTTACTCAAAATAATTCATTTAATTGTTAAATGAATTATAAATTACCTTATTTAGAAATATAATTCATTAAATTGTTAAATAGTTGAGAAAGCACCACCCTTGTTATATCTGGATCTTTTGGTTTCAACAATAAGACTTACCACCATCCAATGCACTCAAATTATAGAGAAAATTCAGAGAAGAATAGGCTCCTAGGGGAATAAATTCTTATCTTCTGCAGGGAAATTCTAACTTATCAAATATGTTCTTAGCTTACTGCATATCTATTGGAGCTCATATATATTCCTTTCTAAAGGGGTCAACAAGGCAATAGAAAGTATACTCAAAGAATTCTTATGGAATCAATTGATGGGGGTTAAAGGAAGTGCAAAAATTAAATGGACTGACATTTTCTACCCAAATGAAAAAGGACTCAATATTACTTCTGTTAAACTCACAAACAAATCACTCTTATTGAAGCGATTATGGTGGATTATCAAAGTTAGAAAAATCTTTATGGATAAGGTGTGTCCATTCCTATTTTCTTAAAGTGTGAATATTGGACCCCAAAATTTTTTCAATTTTATTGATTTATTTGTTTCATTATTTTTAGAATTGAGTCATTAATTTGATGGGTATAAATAGAGATTTGAAATTAGATGGAAAGATTTAAATTAAGTTAGAGTTAACATGGTGCTTAAGAAGATTAAAGGAGTTAGAAGGTAAATGAAAGAAGGGGCAAAATGGGAAAACCAAAGGAGAGGAGGGGTATTTTTGGAAGGACAAGACCAAAATTTGGTCTTATATTTAAGAGAAGGAGAAAACGTGAATTGGAACAGAAGAAGAGAAATAAGAAAGAGAAAGAAGAGAGATTTTGGTGGTTGAGAGAAAAGAAGAGAGTTGAGCTAGGGTTCTTCATTTCTTAGCTTTTAAGAGAGATTTTGAAGTGGTTCAAGAAGAGAAAAACGTAGAGGAAGTGAAGAGCTTCCATTTGAGCCAAAGATCTCTTCATTTGGTGAAGAACTAAAGTAAGATCACCTAAATCTTTTGAGATTTTTGGAAGGATTTTAGTTCATGGAGTTTAGAAAATCCATAGTTTAGAAAATCCATGGGTTTAAGTATTCTAGTACCAAATTTTAGTGATTGTGCTTTGTGGGATTTTCAGTTGAAAATCTCATTGAGTGGGATTTTTTTAGTTATTGTATAAAGGGGATCAAAGAGATAAGAGGAATAAGAGAAGAGACATCCTTGAGGAAGTTTTCAAGCAAGGAGACTAAGGTGGATTACATGTTTATAATAGAGTTATGAGCCATTAACGTTTTTACAAATCAAGAAAGTAGAATGATTTCAATTACTTATAAATGTTGCTTTAAATGTTTTTGAGTGATTTGAGAAATTACTACATGCTGGTGTATGAATTTTGATGATGAAAAGGAAAATAGTTTTGAAATATTTGTGTTATGCCTTGAAATATGTCGTGGCATTCTATATAAATGAAAATATGAGAAAGCATGAAGGTATGAGCATATGATAAAATGATTTGAGCATGATATGTGCTTTTATTTGGGCGAGAGTGAAACCATTCTGTTCCTTACATGCACGTTGACAAGAGCCTTCTCCCAGCTGCACGCTTGTGACATATGAGCTCCAAAGAGTGGAAAGGATAGGTCGATATGGTATAAGATATTTGGATAATTAGCTTAGTGTAAGTGGGAGATTATTGGTTTATGCCCTAAAACCAATCAATTAGTTGTAGTTTAGTGATAAAATATTTGAAAGACATTCTTTACCTTATGCATATTCAAATGTATATTATAAAGTCTACGTAATAAATATACATTGCTAACAAAATTATGATGCGAACATAATTATGAGATTTATATTGTATTCATGTATTGTCCCTAAATTGTTTATAGTCACTGTTTTGTTGAGACTAGATATTAATAGAGCATAAAAAGATTAGCATACGTTCTGTTTTCCTTATGAAGAAAGTAGTCGATCTCATAGATTAAAGTATAGAGATATTTAAACAAATGTGTGGGTGCTTGTTACATAATAAATTTTCTAAATTGACCCTATATGAGAAATCCATTTAAGACATTACATGTTTATGAAAATTGTCAATATGATGATTGTATAAGTTACCCTTTACCTTGAAATCTCTAAAGTTATCTTGTATAGGGGCTGTTATGTTTTGATACTACTTATAGCTTGTTCTAGTCAAAGATATGGATGTAGCACGCACTATATGGAAGTACTTGAATGATCAATGTATGATTCATAACACTAAAGTAATTATGGGGAATGTTCTGACATACTCGATTAGTATTGATTCAAAAAATCCTTAGTTAAGGTGGAATGACATTTTGTAAATAGTTTACAAATGTCATTTATTGAATTAATATCTAATAATGGAGAACTAACATGATTGGACTCAAAATAGAGTAGACATTAATTTCATGCTCTATATTTAATTGTAACATTATATGAATACAAAAAGGTTAGTTAAAACTATTCCAACATTCATAAATATTTAGTGATTATGACGTGATGTTAGATGCCAATTTTGATCTATAGATGTCAAATATTTAATTAGAAAATTAATGATAAATTAAAGGAATTAAGTTTATCTAATCCTAACTATGATTTAGGATTATAATTTGCCTTAATTGACAACATATTTGAGAACCTAATACGTTATACATAAAGAACATGTTGAAAAGAGAAAATGTGATTCAATCAAGTTGGACTTGATAAAGTTTGAAAAACTTTATGATTAAATATAAGGTATTTAATAAATAAGGATCAATATGAGATATTAGATCTTAATAGGGCATAATTGGTATTTAATTACAATTATTTATAATTAAAATTAAAATTCTATTATGCCAATTTAATTAAATTTTAATTAAAAATTACTAAAATGCCTAAAACTTATAATAAATAGACTTAAGCTCTAAAGGAGTTAGCACTCCTTGCCTAACCCTCTCTACAACAGTTGTGGAGTTCTTTCAACTTGTTTTGTGGACACCTTTAAAGGTTAAATACTTGTGTAACTATGATGGTTAAGATGAGCCAGTTTCAAAAACAGATCAAGTGATACGAGAAGAAAATGATCAAGCTTTAGAATAAGATACAAATTATGATTTATTCTTTATTATGATATATATGTTCATTATTTTATAGAATTTAAGTGATCTTAGCTTTCAAGAAATCAAAGAAAATATTTTATAATTATTCCTTTGCATGACGATCGTATCCTAGCCTTATTTCCCTACAACATATTGTATTCTATATAAAAGGTACTTTCCTTAAGAAGTAATTTCAAAGTACTCGAAACATGTAAAAAATGAAGCACTATCATTCATGGAATTGTAATGTTGATCACTTTTAGTTGAGACTGCTTTCTAACAACGATGATAAATAGTCGCTTATTTGTAAGTTAATATCATATAGCCATCTTATGAGTATGCATTGAGATATGACACATATACATGTGCATGATTATATATTCAAATGATTAAACAAATTACAAATTGGGAACTATGCGTGTATTGCATGATGATAGACATGCCAGGCAATTGTCAATATCTAGACATTGCCAGAACATCGAGGCAATAGCTTTTCTGGAGCATACTGTGAGTTAACTTAGATGTATAAACTTAATTATATGTGCTTCTATATGAATTGAATGTTTAGTCTAAAATGTGTGTACAATTGATTGATAAATACCGGACTTTGATCTGAGGACCTTGTTATATGTCTTGAGTATATTGAAATGAAAGTATGGAAAATGACTGATGCATCTCATTACATTGAAATGCATGATAAGATAAAGGAATTGTGACTAGAGTGACCAATGTGAGAAAAGAGCATTGACCTCGGGATTGTGAAAAAGAGCCTCAAGCTTAGATAACAAGGACTCGATATCCATAATGGATATGAAAGAAATGAACTCGATATCCACAACAGATATGGGATAGTAAATCAGGTTGATAGGCACTTGGTTATAACAAAACAAAAATGAGAATGGAAACATTTGTGCATTTTCATATACGTCACTACATATATCTTATTACTGAATTGAAATGACTTATTGAATTGTTTGATTTAGTGAAATACTGTTAAAGTAAATGAGGTTATGTTGTGATATGCAATGCTAGCTTATATGATGAACTTGTTGATGTATGATGAAATGTGATGTGGTATTCAATACTGGATTATTTGATTTACTTATTTTTGTGTTCTGACTTGAGTGAATACATCGACGATTGTTCGCTCACTGAGTTCACAAACTCATCAAAATTGCAACGTTATTTTTTAGGTTCAAGGTAGTTCTAGCTACTGAGGTTATATAGTAGAAGTCTAGTACTTGCATTTTAGGGACAAGAATAACTCAAAGGTCTGATTAGCTTAATTTGAGGAGTCTAGTTAGATTTTTTTGTACTAACATCCCATTTCATGTTTTATTTTCAGTATTGAGATTGAACTCAAAACAAAATGTTGTATAATGTAAATATGGATTTTCTGAATTTGTGATGACATTTGATTTTTATGTTTGTGAATGAAATAGGAAGAAATTTTGTTTTTAGAATGCTTATGATATGTTGATGCCTTAAATTAATTGGTTTGATTATCCTAATGTATCATTTTCATAGAGTATGTTCTCGAATATCTTCCGGTATGTTTGAGATTATGCTCTGTAGGAATGGTATGTTACATCTATGTGATAAGTATGCTGAGAAAAATAATGGTTTCAGATAATAAACTTGCTTTAAAGCTTCAACAAGGATGCTTAAAGAACCTTGATGTCTTTAAGTTAGGTTTTAATTATAACATTTGCTTAATATAGAAAGAAATGAATAGAATGATATATAGTAATGAATATATATATCGCCATATCCTGCTCAAAACAACATTCATATGGATTATGGATTCTAATATCCCTTCACCTAAAAATTAGGATTGGTATGAATATAACTGATAGGAGATATAAAAATGAATAATATAAGTAGTAAAAACTTGATAAATGCTCTAGCAAGGTTATAAATTTCTTACTTTTGCTATTGCTTAGTATTAAGCAAGTTTTATATATAATAAAACTTCCAATATTTGCAAGTATACGGATTATAAACTTGTAGTATCAAAGGGTATCCAACCTATGAGGAACTAGATAAAAATAAATGAACCTAACTTTGTCTAAGGTAATAAAATATGATTTGAGTGAAATAATAACAGAAAATTAAATAAATTAAATAAAATCAATCAAATAACAAATATCAAGTGAGCAGCCAAAATTATTTAAGGATGAATGCATAGGATTTATTCTTTCATTTTTTAATTCCATTAACAATTATTGATCCATTTATGTATAGATCCTAGATTTTCTAAAGGGTTGATTACTCTTTCTCTTAAGACCTAACCAATTAACCCTAATTGATTATCCTTAATTGAATACGAGAATTCTAGATTTTGCAACCACTTAATTCACAAAACTTTCCTACTGTTTCAACTAGATTTAAAGCTATCTATTGGATAATCAAGTTCTCATATAAGATCTCTCTTTGAATGATTGTTTAATTGTTAATTGCATGACATATTAAAGTACCAACTCTTGTTGCATGAATTAATCATATTACTTTTGGGTTACCCTCTCGATTTTTCGTCAAAGTAAATGTATGCACAGTGAACTTGACACTAAAATATTGTATTGAATCTCCAAAGATAAAAGTCACAAAATAACTACAAATAAACCCTAATATGGAAATTAGAACATCATGAAATTAATAGACATCTAGATATTCAAGTATGACGAAAATAACAAAATTGTAAGAAAAAACTCTATTATGAGCTTGATTTGGAAAACTAAAAATTTGGACGTCTTTCTCAATCCTCCTTGTTTGATCCACTTTTGTCAGATGGTGGCTACATTTTTTAAGGTTTCTTAATGTTCTTAAATGGTCTTTTAGGGTCTTTGCGGTGTAACTAGGGTTTTCACCTTTTGATTGGTTCCAAAAATGCCCCCAAACCCTAAAACAGGTGGAAAAAGTCACACTTGCAAAGCATCTGTCATAATCGTGACATTGGAGTCACAATCATGACTTTGCAAAATTGCTCTCTATCATGATCGTGACAATGGAGTCACAACGATGAATCTAGGTAATTCTCTTCTATCATGATCATGTGACGATTATGCCTTTGCCTATACATCTCCATGTACGTCCAACTCTCTTGTTATTCACTTATCTGATATCTAACATTAATGATTACATCAAAAAGCTCAAGAAACATATGATTAAGATTGTAAACATGCTCAAAACCACAAAAACCAATGTTATGAATACCGTACCGGACTTGGTATCGGATTGGGTTCTGGTACGGTACTGTACCGATACCGAATAATACTTGATACCGTTTAGGATAATTTTTAAAATTTATAAAATAGTCCCTAAGTTTTTTAAACATTACAAAATAGTTCATTATCATATTGTACTGTTGTAGTTTACTTAATTTAGCTTTTTTATATCTTATCCATTTTAGTTTATATATATCTTTATTATATTCTAATTATTTCTATATATAA
>JANIJH010026292.1:0-11380 GCA_024520975.1 Erythroxylum areolatum | reverse complement strand
CCCCACCCCCGATGCCTACCTTTGCTTTTTCACTTTTTCTTCTCTCTCTCTCAGACTCACCTCATCCTCTCTCCATCTCACGCTCTCGTCCTCTCCACTATCTCTCTCTCATTCTCCTCTCCATCTCTGAAGGTGCTCCTACATCCTACCTCTCTGGCGGTGCTCCTATGTCCTACCTCTCCGGCGATGCACCACACGAACCTCTCTGGCAGTCATCTTCGGATCTTCCTCCACCATGAAAACCAGTCACCACTAAGCCTCATCCAAACCTCCATCAGCCTTCAGCTGTCCTCCACGAGGACCACCAACGCACCGCACCACCATTGTATGCTCTCCTTTGTCGCCCATGCATCTGCAGCTGTCGGATCTGGGAATAATACCAGATCTAAACCGGCCCGACCCGACCCGATTTGGAATAATACCGATTGTGAATTTTTGTTTGGGTATGTTTCCACTTTCTGTTGAATTTTTCTGGTTAATTGCATTTGTGTTGTAATTGTAAACGGGAAGTTGGAATAAAATTGTGAAGCATTTGTGATTTGTCATTGGTTGGAGTTGGATAATGGATTAGATTTGGAGTTGAATTAAATGAAAGGTGTATGGCTTTGGTTAATTTGTGGTTCGGTTGATTGATAATTGATGACTTGATTTATGTTAAATTTTTTGGTCATTCAAGGCATGCATTAAAAGTTAGAAAGACTTTCAATTCAAGTTTCAACTTAACTTTATGACGTATGATTTAAAAGTTAGAAAGGCTTTCAAGTTTCAACTTAACTTAAAACTATCAAACCGAGAATGTAAATTGGAAAGAATTCAAAGTAAATTATTAATTGACATAATCTTAAAATTATTGAAATGGTATTTTGAAATTGGGTAAATAATTAATTGAGTATAATAATAATTTGGTTGTGGTCTTGTGGAAAAACCGAATAGGAAGTTTTGTAATTGTAATTATTCTATATCTCTAAGTTGTCTTTAAATTTTATCACAAAATTAGTCCATCTCATTAAGAATTTAAGTCTTTTGCATATCAACCTTTATTTATCCTAAAATTAGTCCATCCCATAGTCTTTGCTTATTCAAAATCTAAATTTCTTATTTTTCCATTTTTATCTCATTTATAGTACTTTGGCATTAACTCTTTGAAAAAGCGTGAACTATTTTAGTTCATCTTATTGAAAAAATTACTCAACTTGTGCATTCTATTTCAAGATATTTATTAAAGGCAAGGATTTATGAAGATATGTCAATGGAAATAATCATATTCCTGAAAAAACAAGAATAAAGATGAAAGTGAAGTTAAGGATGTTTAAGTCATTACTTGAAATTTTGGATTCATTGAGCCATCATCTTAAATCTTTGAATGATACTTCGATTTTAAATTTAGCATGAATTTACTACTCTCTAATAGGAAAGTCTATCTATTTCTGAATTTTACTCTAGTTTCATGAATCTTTACTTCTTTAGGCTTAATATAAAGAGTTAAAGACATTATTTATTATGCATTGCCTCATGAAGGACTTAGCATTAGCACTGCTAATTTTGTTGATGAAACTACTAAAGGATTAATATCTTACAAAACTATCATCTTCATTTTTTTCTTAAAGATAAATGGAAGGAAGTTCAACTACTCTTGATTAAACTACTTCAGGAAGATATAATGATCCTGCTTGGGTTCATGCTACATTGGTCCCAGGTATAAAGAATAATACAATTTGCTTGTTTTGTAACAACCATTTGAAAGATGGAGGAATCACCATATTGAAGAAGCATTTAGCTGGGGTTAAAGGAGATGTAAAATCCTGTAAAAAAAGTAAGCCATGATGTGTAGTGGCAAATGAAAACATTGCTTGAAGAATATCACATGAGAAAGATAGAAGGGAAAGGGGTTGAATTTTGAAATTAGTAATGGAAGTTCATTTTCTAGTTTCCGTGGTGATTGTGGAAACGTTGAAGGTGGTAGGGGTAGTGGTATTGGTAGTGTTCCATCTCAAGCCTTTGAAAAAGTACCTGAACTTAATGTGAGGAAGAGAAAAAGGCAGACTAGTTTTTTTTTTTCTCACTAGAAATAACTCCTAGAGTCCAACCTTCAATTCGTAATGCAATGTAATCAAGAGATGTAACTCATAATGTTGATATGATAGTAGCTAGATGGTGGTATGATACAGATTCATCATTCAATGCTTCTTAATCTTATTATTATTGACCTGTGATAGATGCAATAGCCTCTTATGGTCCGGGATACAAAGGTCATTAATGACTTAAAAGGTAAACTTTTAAGTTGTTCTGTTTCTAAAATTAGAAGTTATTTGGTAGAAAGAAGAGTGAATTAGGCTACTTATGGATGTTCAATCATGTGTGATGGTTAGACAAGTAGGAGACAAGAGCCTATTATTAAATTTTTTAGTTTATTCTACAAATGGCTCTACGTTTTTAAAATCTATTGATGCATCTGGCCTTATTAGGAATACTGAGACTTTGTTGATGATATTTGATAAAGTTGTGAATGAAGTAGTGCCAGAAAACATTGTTCAGTTTATTACTAACAATGATTCCACTTATAAAGAGGTAGGAAAAAGGTTGCAGAATAAGTATAATTATTTTTTTTGGACTCCTTGTGTTGCACATTGCATTAATGCTGGAGAATATAGGAGATCCCCGGTATTTTCCTATTATTGATGAGACTATGTATAAAGCTAAAAAGGTGACCAAGTTCATCTATAATTATGCATGGGTATTGAATTTAATGAGAAAAGAATTTACCAATGGTAGAAATTTGTGTTGTTATGTTGTGACAAGATTTGCAACAAATTTCGTATCACTTCAGTCTTTTGTTATGATGGAGAAAGAGTTAAGGCAAATGTTTACAAGTGATAAGTGGATTGCATCTTAGCATGCTAGGTCTAATGATGGAGTGGAGGTTTGTAAAATTATACTGGAAGATAGAGAATTTTGGTCTCAATGCCAATTTATTATCCAAGTTTGTGAGCCTTTAGTGAGGTTGCTTCGCTTGACTGATAGTGTAGAAAAGCCAACAATGGATTTTTTTATGCTATGGAGAGAGGGACAGAAGCAATTAAGGCCAATCTGAAACATAGTCCTTCTTTGTACACACCATATCCTTCAACTATTAATGAGAGAAGGGAAAGACAACTTTCTTCTTCATTGTTTATAGCTGGTTATTTTTGAATCCTAGTGTCTATTTTAGACTGTATCTTACTAAGCAATCTGAAGTTAATAGAGGTATGCTTTAACTATTACAACAATTGTTGGCATTGACACGATGAAAGATCTCTTAAGCTCACAAATGGAGCTTTATATGTTGTCTTATAGGGATTTTGGAATGCTAATTGCTATTTGACAAAGAGGAAAACTTTCTCCAGGTATTAGTTGTTTCCTTTTTCTTATTTGTTGAAATTAATTATCACTTTATTTTGTTTATAATGCTACTTTTTTTATCTTATGACTTATAGTTTCTTGGTGGGATCAATTTGGAAATGGTGTTCCAGAATTGAAAAGGTTTGTAATTCGGATTTTAAGTCAATGTGTGAGTGTAACAGGCTGTGAACGAAACTGGAGTATATTTGAATTTATCCACTCTAAGAAAAGGAATAGATTGGATCATAAGAGATTGAATGACTTAGATTTTGTTCGTTACAATTTAAAACTTTGGGAAAGTTATGCTATTATCATTATTAATTTCAATATAATTTCTTATAATTTTCTAATAATTAAATTTTACTATTTACTAGGAGTCTTAATAGCACAAATAGTTCAACGGATCTAGTTTTTATTGATAATATTGATCTTTTGACAGATTGAGTTTTTGAAGAACCGAATTTGGTAGATGTTATATAATTTTGGATAGGAAAGCATTGACATGTCATTTGGTACATTAAATTTGAATGATAATAATGATGAAGCTCCTCTCAATGATGAGAATTTTGTACCAAATAATAATTGGGGTTAGTACAGTTATAGCGGGTATCCTCTCGTAGACGATTGAATTTTGTTTTAGGTTTTTGCTTATTCTCTTCTTTTAATTTTACTTATATTTGATGTTTATATTAAATTCTATATATGTAATGTAATTGTCAATGTTTTTGTTTCAAGTTTAACTTTTATTTGATTATTTCCTTATAACGAATTCTTGTTGTAAATTGTAATAGTTTGAGAGTTAAGGATATTTATTGTTCTTTTTATTGGATGTTTTGATGTAATTATTATCAATTAAAATGATAAAATTGTATTATTATAATATTTTAAATTCTTTGTATTATTCTTAATTTTATATTTGTATGATGATGATTGTTTTTATATTAATTGTGGTTATTATTTATATGTGAAATATTTAAAAATTATTATTATTTCATATTAATTGTGATTATTATTTATTAATATAATTTTTAGAGATAGAGTTTATATAAACTTATAAAGTATACAGTACAACAGTATAATATATCAATGGATTATTTAGCAAAATTTAAAAAATTAGGGACTATTTCATAAATTTAAAAAGTAATTAAAACGGTACCCGATATTGACCGTTACTAGTACAGTACTGTATTAGAACCCAATCCGATATCAAATCCAGTACGGTATTTGCAACTTTGGATTGGAGCACAAGAGATTGAATGACTTAGTCTTCATTCGTTACAATTTAAAGCTTAAGAAAAGGTATGTTATTATCATTATTAATTTTGATATAATTTCTTATAATTTTTTAATAATTAAAATTTATTGTTTACTAGAACTCTTAACAGTACAAGTAGTTCAATATATCCAATTTGCATTAATAATATTGATCTTTTAACAGATTGTGTTTTTAAGGAACCTAGTTTAGTAGATATGATTAACTTTGAAGATAATCTTGAACGAGAAAGCATTAACATGTCATTTGGTGCATTGAATTTGAATGATGATGAAAAAGAGGATTTTATACTGGGACGGAGATAGATGAGGCCCAATGGGGCACTGGGCCCCTCAAAATTTTAAAAAATTAAATATTTATATATATATATATATATATATATATAAGAATGGAGTTATTTAGAGGTCAGTGGTGTACTGGCCCCTTCGAAATTTTAAAAAAATAAATATTTGGGCCCTCCTATCTTAAATTTTTGGCTCCGTCACTGATTTTATACCAAATGATAATTGAGGCAGTGTAGTTATAGTGAATATCCTCTCGTAGACGATTGAATGAAGTTCTAGGTTTTTATTTTTTCTATTCTTTTAATTTTACTTATATTTAGTTTATATGTTAAATTCTATATATGCAATATAATTGTAATTGTTTTGTTTTAGGTTTCACTTATACTTAGTTATTTCGTTATCATGAAATCTTGTCATAAATTGCAATTGTTTGAGAGTTAAGAATATTTATTGTTCTTTCATATGATGTTTTGGTATAATTATGATTTATTATATGATGAAATTGTAATATTTTGAATACTTTATATTGTTCTTCATTTTATATTTGTATAATGATAATTGTATTTTGATATTAATTGTGGTTATTTATATGTGAAATAATTGAAAATTACTATTATTTCATATTAATTGTGGTTATTATTTATTATTATGATTTTTGGAGACTTGGTTGATGTAAACTTATAAAGTATACAGTATAATATGACAATGAATTATTTTGTAATTTTTAAGAAAATTCGAAAACTATTTCATAAATTTAAAAAATTACCCGAAACGATACTCAGTATTGACCAGTACCGATATAGTATCATACCATAACCTAATCTGATTTCGGGGTCAATACGATATTCATAACATTGGTTTGGAATGAGCGAGTGAAGAAGAAGAGGGACTTTAACTACACTATTAAAATTACCCTTAACTATATAAAGAACAATTAACTTAAGATTTTGGGTGGGTGGCAAAAGAGGGGAGTAGGATAGGTAAATGTTTTTTGTTATTTTATTTTGTTATATTTAATTTTATTAAAATCTGATGTGAATTTGGCATGATATATGACATTCTACATTTAATATAACAAGTCATGTCAGCTTTGTTAATAGAGACACTAATGTCGGGTTATATTTGAGAAAAATTGAAAGTTCAAGTATTTAATTATCATTTTTAAAGTTCAGGCTATAATCACAAAATTGTATAAAGTTTAGGAATTTTGTAGTAATTAACTCATTCTTTTGTCACTCTATGGTATTTGTTCATCAATAGGAACACGTGAATCAATATGTGTGCTATCCATTACTCCTATATAATCTTTAAAAAAATAATACTATTAGAGTAATTATTGATCGTAAGGATATAACGAAAATAGTAATTAAATATATGAATGTACTTTAAAGAATGGAAATTTTTTTGAATTGTGTTGAATTTAAAGAGGTATATCGGTAAAGGATGGTGGAGTAATGACTCATTTCACAAGAGGTGTAACTGCATATAAGACTTTGCGAAAGTACTTCAAAATTATCCAAGTTGAATGTTGAAAGCATTCTGCATTAACTCTAGTTGTCTCACTATTCCTTGTTTTATCAAGAAAGTTGCTATTTGTTCCTCTACAGTCAACTGAATTGTTGGTTTTATCCCTCTTAAACTCTTAAACTCATCACTTAAGCTTAAGTGGATTGTCTTGCTCATTTTTAAGTTCTCATAAATTCTTTTAGAATTTTTACTCAAAAATTCTAATATCCAATCATGACCTGATAAGGCAAAAGTTTTACATCTTTTTTGTAATGAAAATATTTATTCTCTTCCTTAACTAGAAAAATAATAACTACCTTTATCCATTCGTCCACATAATTTGATTTGAATATGATAAGGAAGTTATGTATATACAATACTAGCATTAAACAATTAACAAAAACATTAAGCAAACGGTTTATATCAAATATTCATACAAAATATAGACTTAAAGTGTTTAAACCATGGAATAGTTCTAAATATAAAAGTAGTAAATCAATAAGAATTCGATATGCAAAAACCTGAAAATATAACTAACATAATCCAATATAACTTCCTTACATTTTCCATATTTATAAAAATATCCCTATAAAATGGAGAATCATGTAAAGCTTTTACAACTTTTCCATATTGTAAACCTTCAACACCCAATCTATCTAAGGAATTCAAACATTCCATCATTATGTTACTCTGTTGATTAATTTATGAAGCTCCATATCCATTCTCTATAGTGGATGATGTTTCGGTCAATTTTTTCTCAAGTAAATCATTTTTTCTTTTCAATTGTTCACCAATCATAATCAATACTTCTTTTAAAATTTTAGATTGTATCTTCTTTACCTTCTTATTCTTAGGATATTTTTTTCTCAGATGGAGAAGTTGTAACTTGATCTCCTTTTTCATTATATGAGCAATCTTCATCAACATCAATTATATGTTCCTCTTTTGTATTATTCGATGGAGATGTAATTAATGGATGTGCATGCAAACTTGTTGCAATAGTATCTCTAAAAATACGACATAATTTTAAAAATCCTTGCATCATTTTTTCTTGAATCTATGAGTCATTTTATGTACCTACAATGATGAAAAGGAAATATGAGAACAAATATTATATAATATGATATATTAATAAACAAAGACATATTTTACCTTAAATAAAAATTTTCAACACTCATTTGTAGCAACAAATATTATATAATATGATAAAATAATAATTAAAGACATATTTTACCTTAAATAAATTATCTCAATACTCATTTGTAGTATCAACTTCATCGGTGAAGGGGTTGTAATTGATTCCTATTTCTTTGAGTAAGTTCTTGAAATTCTTCAATCTAGCCCTCAATATATTAAACTTATTTTTTAATTGAACCTCTATATATTATGTTTGAAGGCCTACCTTAGTAATCTTCCAACCAACTTTGAAAAAGGTAATAATTGTTTGATTTCCCTTCTTCACTTCTTCAACCATCAATGAGATTAAATTCATCTCTATGGTATCATTCCATACGATATTCTTTTTTTTATTTATTTCCACATAATTAGGGGAATCATTCATATTGTTCAAAGGTTCCATCACTAAATATAATTACATATATAAGTGACATCAATCACAATAATTTTCACAAAGAATTAAATTCTAAATATGGTTAAAAAATAATCATGAGACAATTATAGACGACAATAAAAATTATCAAATATTTTTGATAATTTTCCAAACTTAGACATGTACTATATGAAGCCTAATATAATGTTCTTACGCTACAAAAGTGATTGTGTTCTTGAAGGATTTATATGATATAAGAGATCTGCACCTAAAAACAAGTATGCATACAAAGAGATCTATGCCTTTTTTTTAAATATTCATAAAATATTGTTACTAATTCTAAGCATTCAATCTGTAAAACCTTTTACAATTCTAACTTAATTTTACGAAATTGATCCTTATAATAGTATGTAAGAAAGATTATTATGATATCTATGAGTAGTATAAGAAGTGGGTGATGCCTGGTTATCATACAACTATTTGAACACTCCATCTAAGAGATTTGTATTCTTAGGACTATCTTAAAAAAAATCATATAAGAGCCGATACCTTTTAAAGAATAGAGGATCCTCGTTAAATTGGTTATAGTTTTCGAGTTTTTAATTTGTGAAGTTATGTTAAACGCTCATGTTTTTAGAATTAAATTTGTAGAAGTAGTAGTAGTGGTGAGGTTCCTATCTTCCAACTACCCTTTGAAGCTGAAATTATGTTATACTTCCTTATCTTTTAAGATCCTTAAATGCTTTGATCCATAGTCCTAATCAATACAAGAGTACAACAAATCACATCTCATTACAAAGCGCGCGCGCACACACACACATAGATAGATAGATATAGATAGATAGATACGGAAAAATAAGCAATGGTTGATTCTGATATGGGATTCAGTTGGATTTAGTTTTAGTAGAATAAAAACCTTTATGCCCTTAATTTTAGTAGAACCGAGTAAACTATTCACATGTTGACTCTCTTAACACCAAATTCATAACACTGGAGACAAGAGGGGTTACTTGTATTGTACACTTCAGTTGCTGTTCCATAGTAATACCTATTAAGGCTACAAAACTTGGATCATTTTGGATCAGTGATATAAACATGAAGTGATTCTTTTTTTTTTTTCAGGAACAAGCTACAACTGGAGGTGTCATGCACATAAAAATAGTTAAGAAAAACAAAAGTAATTGCAACAAAGTTTATAAGTTAGACTTTGCACTCTACTAATCCTTATTGGTATTACTAAAGAAAAAGTTCCTCAGACTCTGTATTTACCAATTCTTTGGACTCCATCTTCTACCAATCCCTACTAGTACTACAAGAGAAATTATTCCAACTAATGAAAGGACTCCTGATTCCATGATTCAAGTACAAAAAATGATAAGATCATACTTGATACTTTTCTTAAACTCAAGGAATGCTAAAATGTCTTATGAGGGAAGTTGTCCCACTGCTGAAAAGCAAAATAACATAAAGCCTAAAAAGTTTCATACTCCTCTTACCGGAACTCCAATTAAGTTTAAAATAAACAAACTAAATAGAAACTCCAATTAGAGAGAACAAAGAACGAAATAGAAATACATATGAAGGAGATGCTAAAGAAATTTGTAAGATATAAAATGAACGAAGTTGTATAGTAAGGATGGAATGAAAAAGTAGAGAAATCGAGGAAAATCATAACTTTTAATGCTATTGTTAAGTAATTAAAAGGTTAAGATGCCTATTAGTTAAGAACTTTTGCTTTGACTTTGATTTTATGTGTTACAAAACTACCAATTGCGTTTTAGACAGAACGGTGGGATGGTAGAGTGGTAAATGTTTGTGTTGTTTGAACATACAATTGAAGAGCACCAGAATGGATTAAGGGCTAAGTTTATAGCGGGAGGTTGACTATGGTTCTAATGGTAAGCTTTTCTTTTCCTTAACAAATTCAAGTCAATTTTAATATAATTAAAGAACCATTATAATCTATTACGCTTACGCTTAGGAGTAAAATGACATTTCATACTCACAAGTTTAATCCTTTACATTTTTACTATGCATTTAATACTTTGTTTGCCACCATAAATAATTACCTATTGTTAGGTCAGAATTTAAACACTACATTTTTGTTTAAAACATGCCATACATTGTCATCTGCTCAAGTTGTAATTAATACATTATCACGAAGTTGAAAAGGCTAAACGTTAAATGCATCTTGTGTTTATTAAATCCAAGTTGTTAATTCGCGTTTGAAACTCAATCTCTCTTGTCAGATTTTTTACTCTTCGAATCGCTGGATCATCGTCATTCTATTAGCAGATAAAGTCTATTCATATTCATAAATTTCTAAAACCAAACATAGAAGCAAAAAGTCACAAGAAAAAAGAAGCAAAGAGAGGGAAGAGAAGAGTTAGAGTGAAACTAGTCGTAAAAGAGGGGAAGAGAGGAGTAGATTTTTACTTGCTGAAAATATGCCGTAGAGGAAGAAAAAGAAATGAGATGTTTTATGATAAAAAAAAACAAACATGTTGTGAAAGCATAAAAAATTGTCAAATTTAATTTTTTTATTTTTAAAAATAAAAAATAACAACAATATTCTAATAAATATTCTTTAGGACAAAAGGGTCATTTTCAACCTTTTGACAAATTTAACCATATCATTTTAGATAGTATAAATTAGACCTTAACATTTGATAACAGATATTAAATTATAAAAATTAATATTTATTTTTAAATGTGAGACTTGTTATAATTATTTAATCCTAATTTTTGTTAAGTTCAATCGACACCTGCAAGCCCCAATCCATGAAGCTTCGGCTGGGTAACTTAAAACTTCAATTTATAACCTACAAACAAACCCACAAACACTCTCACTAAAGAAAAAAATGCAGAGTCACTCCGTTGCTCTTCTTCACTCTCCCGTGTATTCTGTTTTTGCTCAATGTAACCCCATGTCCTTACTCTGTTTCTCAACTCTTTTTCTGCATTTTGGTTTGTTTTGTTCTTTAGGTTCTAATCTTTACGGTTTATTTGGATCTCTTACTTCACAATGCAGGCGGGTTATGTCATCATGGGCGTAAGTGGTGAACTGGAGTCAAGAGGAACGTTTTCTCCGGTTCGGCCATTACCGTAGTTGGAGAAGTTTTTGTTCTGATACACGGCAAAGTTCGAGTCTTTATCGTGTTTCTCTAGACTCGGAGAAAAATCGAGAAAGCAGAAAAGTTTTGCTCTAAGAAGACAAACACGGACACGGGACACGACACGGACACGGACAGCGGGACACACCAACTTCTAAAATTTGGTGGACACGGACACGGCATATATATATATATTATAAAATTTAGAATTAAGAAAAAATTCAGAATTTATAATATGATATATATTGATTAATATGTTCCAAGAATTTTCAGTCTC
>JANIJH010026210.1:0-11385 GCA_024520975.1 Erythroxylum areolatum | reverse complement strand
TAAATAATAAGTCAATTTAATCAATAAATCAATAAAATAAATAATTAATAATAAAAGAAAATTTTCGGGGCCCAACAGAGAAAGTCCTTATTTTGTTTATGTATAAGTTCTTTTTTTTTTGGGTTTGAATTGAGAAAATTTTGGGTTATGGGTTCTGCTTCGGGGGTTTTCGCCGCAATAAAGCTAAGAGTTTTCCGCGGCGTAATTAACCTAAAGTTTTTTATTTTCGTTGCCGCAGCGAGACTAAATGGTCACCACGGTGAAAATACAATTGCAGGTTCGCCGTGACAAAAGTTAAATTGTTCGCCATGGTGTAAAATTCCCGAGAGATCCAGGGGGTTCTCGCATATGTTCGCTACGACGAAATCATAGTTCTTCGCAGCGACGCCCACCATTGCTTCCGAAGGATTTTCTTCTAAATTTGCAACTTCCAAGCCTCCCTCCACGCTGAAGCTACATGATCCCATATTTGATGTTGGGCTCCGGAAACGATGTCCAACAGAGCTCTTTGAGATGCTTATAAGAAACCTCATATACAAGATTACAAAAATTAGGCAATTGTTATATCAATCCAAACTTAAGCTCAAAAGCAATATGTTTAGCAAAATTTAGAAAAGTAATACATAAGGGCCTTTAAGTCAATTCTAATGCAGTCGACTCTTTTAGAGTTCTTGGATTGGTTGTAGGTTTTTCCAAATCAATTCTTTGCTCTGTTCCTAAAGTTATTTAGTTTTTCCAATGTAACATTCACAGTGACCTATTGATTTCATGATCAAATTGTGTAGGATCTTAATGAGGAGATATTAAGATCTCGTCACTACTATTATAGTAACAACATAACAAGATCAAAATAATTGTAAAAAGTAATTATCAAATACACTAAAAAATTACCCTACACAAATAAATTTTTAGTTGTGGTGAGAAAGGATCGTATCCACTGAGAATGAGTGTTTAACTTTATAATGAAAAAACTAGTGTTTAGGATTTGGGGGCTAGGGGTTTGGTTGAATTCAATTAAAAAAATAAAGTAAAATTAAACTATTGAAGATAAATTCAACAGTACAAAATTACTAAAATTAATCAATGGATTTTGAATCTAGTTTATGGTTCGATCTTAACCTTCATACGAATGTGCATAATCAATCATCACATTGTTCTCATACCCCTCTTTGAAACTATTAAACATAGATTAAAGACAAGCTCTATTAATACGAATTTTCTCTTAGGTTGTTTCTAATTAAAACAAGCTCTTTAATTAGGTCTAGCTATTGGACAACCTAAAATAAGCTCTTTAGATTTAATATGACAATGGCATTACATAATAGGAAAACAGGTTAATCTAATCAATAACCATATAAACTGGGTCATTAACCTATGATATATTACCCCTAATGATGCCCAACATTAGTTTACCACAATTGAATCAAAGTTACAACGATTATATATTGCAATCTATACTTTGGCATTGGGTTCATACATGAATAATCTCTTTGGAATATCTAAATCATTCATACATAAATCCTAAAACATTAATCATAGAATAACATAATCAATTCAAAAAGAGAGTTAAGAATAACTTCACTAGGTTAATCAATGTCCAAATATATTCGTCAGCCTCGATATCCCCACTGAATTGGAATGATGAAGTTTAGATCCTTATAACTCTCTAAAGGGAAAGGAATTTGCCTCCCTTTTTTGTCTCTAATGTCTTCATGCCTCATTTTACCTCTTAAATTCCTTTTTATATTTAAAATTAAGGTTATGTCACAATACATGGACGTGTAAGTCACCATTTATGTAAAAATTGTAGAAATCATGAATATACACATTCATGGAGAGGTACATGGCCATTTACACAGCCATGTATCTCACTTTACAAGGTCGTGTAGGTTGCAGAGGTGGTTGAAATGTTGTCTTTAAGCTTCTACACGTTTCTAATGACTTACACAGTCCCATATGTTACCGTTTAAGTTACAATAACTTCATTTTTTACATTCTTTGTCACATTTTCACCCAAAATCATCTCATTTACTTCCAAAAAGTCAAATAAAATAGAACATCAATGGAATGGCAATGAGGATATGAGTTTAGCTTATTTTGGTTCTTATTTTTCCAATTTGTACCTAATACAAAATATGAACCAAAAATGTAACTTAAGTGCATCATAACATTAATTAATAAGCATTATAGAGTAAATATATAGTTAACCAAGCACTTATTATAGAGGTTCACTTGAGTTAGAATCATTTTAGTTTTTGCCTGTATAGCACAAAGACTAGTACTTTTCAATCTCTTGGCATTAAGGACTTTGAGCTCCTATTTGATATAGGAAAGCTTTTAGTACAATTGTATGCCTTTCATCCTTGTACCTTATAATACATGCCCCTAAAATGGCTTATGTAAAGCCTATTTATTTGCTAGAAAGTTATTAAACCAGAACGTGTATTTACCCCCTTTTGCTCCAAATCAATGACTTCAATTTTATTTACAAAATCTTTGAAGTAATTTTAAAAGTTCCTTACACACACATGCCCCTCAAATTTTGATCTATATAAAGTATTATTAAATTCCCTGAGGACTATCGAAGGACCCTAAATATATGAGTGTATGTCTAGGAGCTTATCCCAAAGATAGTTCCTGTGAAATGAAATTTTTAACCATAAACATATATGACAAAAGTTTCAATGTTATCTTGGATGAACCATATTGATAGTTACATTAGTTGATCATTTGAGTCAAGTAATATAACATTGACTTTTCTTGAATCGACTACAAGAATGATGAAACCATAGTGGTGATGGTGATTGTTTGACAAAAAGACCATTGGTTTCCCAACATCTTTAACTTATCTACATTTTCCTAATTTATTTTGGTCTCCAACATTCCAATAATTACTGGTTGGATCTTATTCAAAAAATCACTTAGTGCTACTTGCCTTTTTTAGATAGTTAATATGCCTAATGTTTTAGGAAACAATTTACATTAGAAGTGGCTATTGGATTTAGATCCTTTGGATCCATTCTTCCTACTTGATTTTCTACTATTTCCACTTAAGAATTCCTCTAATTTTTGCTCCTTTGCTTTATCAATTGATGGTTCTTTAGATTCATCATCCATTAACTTAAATCATTTTCATGTTCATTTTCATTCATCCTTTGGGTATTGGTTGTGCTATTATTTTTTCATTAATAACCTAATTTATTTCAACAAATTTATTTGCTTCTATGCTATTTTTTTCTCTAGGGGACCTTCTTTAAAAATTTCTTCCACTGTTGGTTCTATAGGAGAGCATGGTACTTACGTTTCCTCAATTTGATTATCACTTAAAATAGAGTTCAATCCCATTAGCTTTATGTAGTCTCCTCTAATGAAATTTCTTCTAGTTGGCCTCCATTGCTTTCCTCATTGTTTGAAAGTTGGTTTCTATTTATAGGATACTGTGACTAAGTCCTCAAACATTTCTTCCTCCTTTGCCATTCTCATCAAAACATAATTATAATTTTTTTTATCTTATTAGTTGCTTTTTCCAAAATGATATTTCTCAAACCATACATACAATAGTAAAAATATTTCAATTGGAATTTATATTGATTCATTTCATTATGTTGGATAAATACAATCACCATCTTTTAAAGTTAAATTAATATAAGGCTTGAGATTAACCATTCCGTGGTATTTAGGATCTCATATTTATACACCACTTACGTCTATATGTTCTAGGTCTAACAATGACACTTACTTTGTATATTTCGAACATCTTATATGCACTATATGTATAGCTCCTGTATATTTACATTGAAGTATGTAAACTATAATTAAATATTTTTGCTAATTTGACCTTTTAAAACCTACATTTTGATTTTCATTTTTCAGTATTGCACACCAAATTCTTAAAGTAAATGGGTAAAAGATATCAAGCTCCTATATAGTCATTTGTTGACAAATAAATCATAAGACTGCACACACTTAAAAGGTGGAGTCAAATTCCGTTAGTCTTGCTCTTGTGGCAAGGTCTGACTTTCTTACGGTATTAACAAGGTAGGGTTTTTGTGTCTTGACGGCAGTGTGGCTAGGGTTTGGCAGCAAGTTTTTTGCTGATTGTTATTTTCTTCTTCATTCAGTGAGGCTAGATTTTGACATCAAGGTAGTGTGCTCCTTTGGTTTCATCTTCAATGGAACAAGACTTGGAACAATTGAATTTGGGGGATTCGAATGATGAAGGCTTGATTTTTGATAGTGTGGAGGCAGGGGGAAGTTCTGATGTAGGGTTGGCATTGTGTCTGGTAGGGAGGCTGCTGACAGATAAGGTTTTCAACTTTGGTTCATTGAAGAATAGACTTACGAGTTTGTGGAGACATAGAAGAGGGGTAACGATTAGATCTTTAAATGATAACTTGTTTATCTTTCAATTCTACCAACAATGGGATTTGCAGCGGGTTGTTTATAGGGGTCTGTGGTCCTATGCAAACAAAATGTTGTTGATTCACCACCTTCAACTAGGAGAGGTTCCTAGTAATGTGAGTCTTAATACGGCAGATATCTGGGTTCAAGTGCATGATTTACTAATTGGGTTTACGACAGAGGCAATCGAAAAACAATTAGGGAACTATATTGGAAAATTTGTAGATTATGATATTGAGAATAACTTGTTTATGTGGAGAAGTTACATGAGAATCCGGGTGACTATAGATGTGAATAAACCGCTTAAAAGAACAAAAACGATAAAGAAACTAGAAGGGGAATAGTCATTGATCAAATTCAGGTATGAGCATCTCACACCTTTTTATTTTGTCTGTGGAATTCTAGGTCACGCGGATAGATTTTATGAGGTGTTATTTTCTGTTCCAATGAATGAGGTGGAAAGGAAATGGGGCAATTGGCTTAAGGCTTCTTTTGGGAGGGGAGGGAATGAAGGAGCACGTTGGCTTCAAGAGGGAGAGAAGGTGCTGGGCATGGTGGGAATTGATAGTGGAGTGAGAAGTCATGGTGAGGTGGGGAGCTCATCTAGGATAATAGGAGTAGAGAGAGGGTTAGTTGGGCAAAATATAGGAGGAGGATCGAATACTTGGGCAACCGGTTCAAAGCATAGAAGAAGAGGAAGGTTTGGTAGTAATTGGCGATGGTGGAAAGCGGAGGGTGAGGGAAGGGAAACATGGATCTGTCTATGGTTGATGTGGAGAATATTGGTAACCTGGGGTAATAACAATTCTTTTTCAACGATGGAGTTTGTGATTCAGGCCCGCCGATCCCAATGAGTTGTATGAGTTGGAATTGTCGAGGCTTGGCCAGCCTCAGGGCAGTTCGGGTGTTGAAGGATCTAGTTAGGGTTTATAAGCCAATTGTTATTTTTCTTTACGGGACGAATGCGATGAAAGAGCGCATTAAAGAGGTAAAAGTTGCATTGGGATTTGATTACTGCATTCCTATTGAAAGAGAGGGCAAAGGAGGGGGTTTAGCTTTATATTGTAAGGGTTTAGATGGTTATGAGGTGTTAAGTAGTTCATTATATTAGACTCCGCTTTCGGAGCCCAACATTCAAAGACTTTTAATGATCGAAACTCATTGTGAAATTTTTTTTTAACAATTTAACGCATACCTGAAAAATTGATAATCAAATCAGCCCGATTTATTTTAAAACTATTTTAGTCATCAAGATGCAAACATTATTGAACACATCAAGGTTTCAATAATCACTTGGGCCCATTTCAGAACACAATGCTTGCTTTCATAAGATCTTTATATTTCAAAAACCACCCCTTTGCTTTAATACAAATACTAAACAATACACACGATACAATTTGAATGCTTATGCTTAAAATGATTCTAAATTGTAAAGAGTTCCTGAACTAACTTAATTACAAAAGTCTTCAACTATCTTGGAGTTCCAACGCCTTGCAAGGACTGCTAATCTTCTCTTTCTGCACCTGAGGAGGGAAGCATGGGGTGAGCTACATAGCTCAGTGACTAATATATTTATAGCCATTGGCAATTGACCAAAGCCAAGCATATGTATATATATATATATATATATATATATATATATATATATGTCTAGCAATTCTAGCGTTCATTCTTTATTCAAGCAATTTAAGCATTCATCAAATTAACTCAAACTTATAACACATAACACTCAACATGCTTCAAACTTGACAATTTAAAATGCAATGCACAAACCAATGGCTCGAGGGGTTCCGTGGAACAAAACAGAGAAACCGAAATTTACTCCATGAACAAAACAAGTCCATCTTTCGGATCTCGTGGGCCAAAAGCGGGCAGTCGGGAGAAAGCTTTATGTCGATGTACACGTGACTACGAAACGGTTCCTCTCTTGCCCAAACAAAGCATATAATCAATGCTCAAAATCATTTTATCAAAATGAAATACTTTCATACTTTTCATGCTCTTTCTTTTTTCCATTCAAAATAAAATGTCACGATACAATTCAATGGCATAATATTGATCAAAATCATAATTTAATTTTATAAAAATATGAAGCTTCTTTCATAATATAACAAAATCAAAGTCATCATCTATTTTCAACAAATCAAATTCAAACAATTTAACACATATTCACACATAGGCAAGAATTTGCCAAATCACACAATAACTGTAAATACATTACCCACCTAGTTCACTTGCAAAAATTCAATTCAATGTTGTCTTTCTCCTTGCTCTTGGGTAAGATTCTCTTGGTTCCCTTGATTCTTCACCAATTGAAGAGATCTTTAGTTCAAAGGGAAGCTCTTCTCTTCCTTTTCCTTTTTCCTTTCTTGAATAACTCCAAAATCTCTTTTGAAGACTAAGAAAAGTTAAACCACCAACGAGTAACTAATAATCCTGTTATACAGAGAAAAAAAAAAGTAGTTATCATAATACCTGGGCTGATATTATTAACCGTGCTAACTAGCTCAACTCTCTTCTTTTCTCACAAACAATCAAACTCTCTTTCTCTTTCTTTCTCATTTCATTATTCTCTTCTACTTATCCTTCCATTCATGTTTTTCTTCTTCATTTATAAGCAAGACACACTTATTCTTCCAATTATGCCCTTAATGATTGCGAAATGTCCCATTTGCCCTTCCATTTATGCCTTATGTCTTTTATACTTAAGTGTCTTGCCAAAAGCACCCTTGAATATTCTGACATAACTCCTTCTAGAAAAGTGTTCTCCCTTATCTTAAGTTTCCACTGACACCAAAATCGATCCATTTGGTTCAGTGATTCGAAAGATATACTTCAAACATTTTTGGACTGCTCTTGTCCAATTCAGTATAATAGGCACAACTTCTATCTAAAACTTAAACATCTTAGAAGCTGAATTAGATTTCAACTTCCTCGTACCATTTGTAGCTCCATTTCTCTAGTTTATCTTGAAACAAAAATCATCTTATTTGGAGCTATACTGATCCAGAAATCATCAAAATACTAAAACATATTCAGTGGAATAACACCAATTCCTATTATTTAAGAGCACACTCACTGTACCATCACCACGTTTTTCTCTCAATCTTCCTCATGTCATTTCAGATGGCTATAATTTTTGGAGAAGATGTGGAGAAATGTCTTACGAATCCAATGGTTTAAGAATGAAGTCATTTGGGTGTCTAGAGAAGAAGTTATGGTCAAAAGAATCAAACCTATTTTTGTTCTCAATCATACTAAACCCGTTTCGGGGAAACAGCCATAACTTTCTATATAAATTTCTAATTAAGGTTTTCTTTGAAATGTTAGAAAGAGTAATTCAATATCTACAACTTTTTTGAAGACCCTAAAGACAGACTCTATGTTCTGAAGGGTCTAAAATGGAATAGAAGATAGGTACAAAGCAGACCAATGAAAAAGATAGAAAAAGTGGAAAAAGACAGAAGAAGTGGGAAAATTGCTATAACTTTCCCTACAGATATCGGATTAAGGTGTTCTTTACATGGTTCGAAAGAGGACTTCAAAATATACAACTTTAATACAGACCTTGAAGACAGACTATATCTTCTGAAGGGTCTAAAATGGAACAAAAGATAGGTACAAAGCATACTAATGAAAAAGACAGAAGAAGTGAGAAAATTGCTATAACTTTCCCTACAAATATTGGATTAAGGTTTTCTTTATATGGTTCGAAAGAGGACTTCAAGATCTACAATTTTTGTGAAGACCTTGAAGACAAATTCCATCTTTTGAAGGATCAAAAATGGAGCAGAAGATGTAAGATGAACAGTAATCCAGAAGAAGTTTATGAACAGTAACACAGAAGATGTTTTACAATTGTCATAATTTTCTCTACAGATATTGGATTTAGGTTTTATTTATATGGTTTGAAAGAGGACTTCAAGATCTACAACTTTCTTGGAGACCTTGAAGACAGAATCTATCTTTTGAAGGGTCTAAAATGGAACAGAAGATAGGTACAAAGCAGACTAAAGAAAAAGACTGAAGAAGTGGAAAAAGACTGAAGAAGTGGGAAAATTGCTTTAACTTTCCCTACGCATATCGGATTAAGGTGTTCTTTATATGGTTCAAAAGAGGACTTCAAGATCTACAACTTTCATGAAGACTTGAAGATAGATTCTATCGTTAAAAGGGTCAAAATGGAATAGAAGATAGGCTAGGCGAAAAAAATAGAAGAAGCAAAACATAGAAGAAGATGACGTCATCACAAAAGAAACAAAAGGCAGAAGAAGCAAAACACAGAAGAAGATGACATCATCACAGAAGAAACACAGAAGAAGATGACGTCATCACAGAAAAAACACAGAAGAAGATGATGTCATCAAAGAAGAAGCAAAAGGCAGAAGAAGCAAAACACAAAAGAAGATGACGTCATCACAGAAGAAACACAGAAGAAGATGATGTCATCACAGAAGAAGCAAAAAGGCAGAAGAAGCAAAACACAGAAGAAGCAAAATGTTGGACACCCCGCCCTTGTGAGTCACGAGCCCGACGTCCTAAGTGGCATCTAGACAGGCGTCCCGTAAGGGTGGCATGCCCCCATCAAGAGGACTTACTTTTACTATATCCGAACAGAAGTCGACCTTAAACATTTTGCACCAGTCTTGGGACAATTGGAAAAACAGTCATTAAGGGTATCGGGTTAAAATTCTCTTAGGACGATTTCAAAGAAAGCTTAGAGACCTACAACTTTGAGGAGGACCTTAAGGTCAGATTCTATCTTCTGAAGGGGGTCAGAAATGGAACAGAAGATAGGAGAAGATGAATGACAAAAGAAACCAAAAGACAGAAGAAGCAAAAGATAAAAGAAGCAAAAAGACAGAAGAAACAAAACACAAAAGAAACTAAAAGACAGAAGAAACAGAAGAAACAAAACATAAAAGAAGCAAAAAGTCAGAAGAAGCGAAAGACAAAAGAAGCAAAAGACAAAAGAAACAAAAGACAAAAGAAGCGAAAAGGCAGAAGAAGCAAAAGTAGGAAGAAGCAAACGACAGAAGAAGCAAAAGACAGAAGAAGCAAAAAGACAGAAGAAGCAAAATACAGAAGAAGCAAAAGACAGAAGAAGCAAAACACAGAAGAAGCGAAAAGACAGAAAAAGCAAAAGACAGAAGAAGCGAAAAGGCAGAAGAAGCAAAAAACAGAAAAAGCAAAAGACAGAAGAAGCAAAACACCAAAAAAGCAAAAGACAAAAGAAGTAAAACTTAGAAGAAGTAAAACACAGAAGAAGACATGTCAATAAAACACAGAAGAATACACATCAGCAAAACACAGAAGAAGATGCATCAGTAAAACACAGAAGAAGTAAAACTCAGAAGGAACAAAACACAGAAGGAAGAAAACTCAGAAGAAGCAAAATTCAGAAGGAATAAAACACAGAAAGAACAAAACACAGAAGGAGCGAAACACAGAAGGAACAAAACACAAAAGGAAGAAAACTCAGAAGAAACGAAACTCAGAAGGAACAACACAGAAGGAACAAAACACAGAAGGAACTTCATGAACAGTAACACAGAAGAAGTTCATGAACAGTAACACAAAATAAGCAAAACACAGACGATACAAAACACAGAAGAAGATGACGTCATCACAAAGAAAACATAGAAGGAGATGACGTCATCACAGAAGAAGCAAAAATGCAGAAGATACATTTGTCTAACTCAGCTTAGATTAACCCAGATTTTTCCCTGAAGTCCGAAAACAAATTTTTCCTTTATGAAACTTGAAACTTTCAATGCACAAACTTAAAAGGGTCATGAGTAAATATACAAACATATACAATTTGCATCAAAAGATAAAAGTTTTAAAAAGCTTTAGTGGGCATTTCAAGCCGTAAATACATTAATACATCAAAATCCCAAAATACCAAAAGATACATGGTTTGCTTAAAATGCAACTAAAGCCTTGCTTTACAAACTTGCTTCAAATACAAAATAATCAAAGACTAGGGTGCTGCCTTGCCTCTTGACCTACTCGATATCCTACTCATCACCTGAATGTGTAGGAGGAGATTAGGGGGTGAGCTTAGAGCCCGTGGGTAACAATTTTATAATTTGTAACAAGCAAAAACATTTGTAAGTCATTTTCAATGCAGAAATTCATGAGTATGCAGATCATGAATGCATCACTTAAATCACATTGTCATGAACACATAAACATATCAATTGGTTTGGGTAAGTCCAAAACATGACGAGCTACACATTTTCAATGCAATTATCCTGTGTAGTCGTAAATTTTTGAGGAAGTCCTTGAGGGAGTTCCCTGCCACTAGCGGGCAGGCAGAAGAAGCCTATACTTGGGTCAATGTGCACGTGATGGTTCTTGAGGGACTACCACAAACCCACATAACACATAGGTTTCAAAATCTTGTAAGCTTAATGCCCAAAATGGCATATTTTTTTGAAAATTTGCTTTTCACATGCTTGTTATACCATAAAAACCATTTTCAAAAATATGGTTTCATAATCATGCATCATTTGTAAAAACAACCTTTCATAAATCATCACACAACTCATATATAAGAATGTAGTACAATCTTGCAACATTTAAAAAAAACATTAAGTGCACATGAATGAGGTAGTTGTAGAATTTATTTGCTGTCATTTCTTGACAGAAAACTTTTATTGACTTATTACTTAACTATAAAAGTGAAACCCACCTTGAAATCCTTGATTATGACTTGTTCAAAAATGCCTCTCCTCTTGCTCCTCTTGTCCTTCTTGATTCCCTTTTTAACATAAATAAAATCCCCAAATCAATAGAGATTTTCAGATGAGAACCCAAAGAAGCTAATATATAAATTGATCCTAAAACTCTTAAACCCATTGATTTTCTAAGCTCTTGAAATCAAAACCCCTTCCAAACATCCGAAGCCTTAAAATGCTCTTACCTCAAATCTTCTCCAAATGAAGAAATGCTTGGTTCAAAAGAAGGCTCTTATCTTCC
>JANIJH010026172.1:0-11387 GCA_024520975.1 Erythroxylum areolatum | reverse complement strand
GAAGAAGAAATCGTGGGAAGAAGAAGAAGGAAGGAGATTTGTCAAGGTAAGCCCATCTTTTTCTTCTTGCTTTATCACAGAGATGAGTTGTGTTGAGAATGAAGGAGTTTTAGAGAGAGAAAGGGGTTTGTGTTGGGAATGATTGGAGGAAGAAGATGATTGAGAGACCCATTTGATCTTAGGGTTTCTGAGCTAAATTTTGGGTTTTCAAACCTAGTTGGACTATGGGTAGGTTAAGTTTGAGCTTGATTTGTGTTAATTTCATTTTGTTGTGATTATGGAAATTTGGGAGATTTCCATTTGACTTGGATTCAATGAAAATTTTGGTTGTGTAAGTTTGTACCTTAATAAAACCGTCGAACTTACAATTCATAACTCATTGAATCACTTTCAATTTTTTTTAAAAACTAAATTTCGGCTCTACTATTCTTATACTGAAATAGTACAATATACTCAATTTCCATCAAAAAATTGGAAGTCTTAAAGACTATATCAAATTTGACTTCTTCACATTATTTGTATCCCTATTTCTCTATTTTACTCCAAATCAAAAATCATCTTATTTGGATGATTAAAGATCAAGATATAACATAAATACCCAAACATGTTTAGTGAAATCACACTAGTTCATAATATTCCAACAGATTCCCTCACTTTCTTTAAACCAAACTTTTCCAAATAAATTCATAATGCTACCAATTTTTATGTAGTGATATAAAAATGTTTTAGGAATCCGTTGGTTCAAGAATCACTTCATTTGGAGGTCGGATGGTAAAGTTATGGCTTATACCTATTTTGGGACAACCGACATAACATTCGCTAGAGATGTCGGATTAAGGTCATCTTAGGATGGTTTCGAAGAGTACTTCTAGATCTACAACATTTTTGAAGACTCCATATTTTTTCATTTTGAGGGTCAAAACACATGGTCATGTGAAATCACACGGGCAGCTTGTGTTTCTTTCGGGTCTGATTGTATTTTTTCGTCTTAAACACAAGGGCAGTGTGAATTTGCACGACCTGACCATGTAACCTTTGGATTTACTCAATTCTCATTCTCCAAAACCCCTCCAATGGATTCTACACCCATTCTAACCTCACTTCCACTCATAATCTTCCCAATTTCAATTCTTCTAATGCAATTATCACTTCATAACCATTCAAACACCAATTAGATTTCATTCACTCCCAATTCTCAACTCATTTAATTCGTCATCTTAGGGGATAACTTCTTCAAATATACCCAATGTCAACTCAACATCATCCATGCACATTTCATATTCCCCACTTGATCATAAACACCCAAAATATAACACATTCTTATACACCCAAAACATAACACAACATAAACATTCATCCACAAAATTTTCTACAACTAGTTCTTAATTTCATGTCCAAATTTCAGACTCTTAAAGATAAAATTTAAATTCAATATCTTCATAAGAAATGTAGCCATATGTCTATAATTTAATTAAAACTAAGAATCATCTCAATTGAACATATATATAAGAAGTTATGGCTAAAAGGCTAAAGCATACTTAGAGATCATATTGTTGCAACATTTTCCAACTTAACTACCAAATTTTGTTTCCAAATCTTACCCTAACACAACTCATACCAAGATCACCTTTTTTATCTTATCGCTCCTCATTCTCAACTCCATTTCAAATCCAAAGTATTCACAAATCAATTCATGATCTATATTTGATCATTAAACAAAAACAGAACATATACGTTTTCCCATTCATAATTGATTTTCTACACTCATCCTAACACTGTTATATGGATCATCCAACTTCCAAAACATCTCTATAACAAATCATGGGTCATTAAGGATCATTCACAATTACAAAAACATGACATTTACATGGATTTTTCACCATCCACGTCACACACACACAACTCACATAATCAATCAATCTACATTGCTCATCATTCTAGTTTCATTTTAACAATACCCGTAATATTTAAAGCATAACTTACTTGGTTTCACTTCAGATTCTTCAAAAACAACACTAGCCCTAGCTCCCAAGCATCACACGTTCATAATCTTCTTGAAGGAGGTAAGGATAGGTTTTCTTGTGGCAATGAGGAAGGAGATAGAAAAAAATGCTAGTAGTAAATGAAGGAAAGTGTGATCTTCAAAGTTAATGTGGTAGTGATTGAAGAAAATGAAAATGATGAAGAAGAAGAGAAGAGAGTCACTAAGAGGAAGATGGGGAGAGCAAGAATAACACCCAATGGATTTTTAAATGAAAAGCATCGTGGAAGACCAAAACAAGGGGATTAAAACTTAGTGGACTCAAGACATTGTTTGGTAAGTGCCACATGTCCAATTCTTATAACATAAATCCAATTTCTATTCTAATTGACTCCCAATTTTCAATAACACTTGTAAATAAATCCTAAAGTGATTTATCAAAATTTTCTATTACCGTTTGACAGTAAATTCTACTACCATTTATCATTTGTCTTACCACTGGGTATTTTTTCTAGTCCAAAAATTACCCCAATTTTTTTAGAAATTTTCTTAAAATTCTCCAAAAATTCTAAATCAACAATTACACTCTCCAATTAAATTTTCAATATGAATGAACCACAATTCTCAATAAAAATCACATTTGTGAATAATTATACCTAGAATGTCAATGAATGCATGCACAGTCATTTTCATGTGTAAAGATTCAAGATTCATGTGTATAAGCATATCATATAATGCATGAGCATGAAACACATTTCTAATCGCTTAGTAAATCACTTACATTTACTGTTTTAACCTTAACATAGGTAATAGGATGTTATATTATTCATGTTGAATTTCACTTGTTAATCTATAATTAGAAGGATGAGGTTGTATTCATAGACATGTACCAAAGCTTTTACAGTGTTAAAAAATGGTATACTAAGAACTAGCAAACAATTTTGATCCTCTTTAAAGTCTGGCACAACAAAATCCACAGAAATTATAAACTCGTCCACTTTTATAGGCACATTATCCACCAATCTTAACAGTTTCTTTATTGATTGGTCCATCAAATGAATACACATAGATGTTGGCTTCATATCCCTTAACCCAAGTTTCCTAAAAATTAGCAAAGGCATAAGGTTTATACTTACGCCTAAGTCACATAAAAATTTCAAAATGTCTAAATTACCAACGACACAGGGTATCCTAAAGCTCCTTGGATCTTTCCACTTTGAGGGCATATGGTTAGTACTTAAGGAGCTACAAGTTTCCATCATGGCTACTGTCTGGTCATCTTTCCAAGTCTGCTTGTCAGATAATATTTCTTTAAGGAACTTCACAAACTTGAGCTTGTGTTTCAAAACTTCCATAAAAGACAAGTAAAATTTTCATTTCTTTAGCTTTGCCACGAACTTTGTGAATGGTACGTCCAATTCATTCTTCTAAAGTCTTTGTAGGAATGGTATTTTTGGTGAGCAAGGTGGAGGAGGAGTATAAGGAGGGCCCTTTTTCTTTTCTTCATCTTTGTCCTTATTCTCTTGGTCTTTTACAAGGTGGGTTTCAACTTGGCTTTTTGTTGGTTCTCTAGCTCTTTCCCACTCCTAAGTGTGATAGCCTTAAATTTTAGTCTTTTATCTGCTTCCATATTGCTTGGAAGGCTCCCCATACTTCTTGTAGACAATGCATTAGGCAACTGGCCCCATTGAACCTCTAAGTTGTGACTAGAAGAAGCTTGATTTTCTACTACTTGATCAAAACACCCTTTCATCCTCTTTTGGGCCTCTTCCATGTTCATAAGCTTGTCCATGACCTTGTACAGTGTAGAATACCATGAATTAAACTCATCTTATACAATGATTTCCCATTTGAGTCATTACATTGTTAGACCAAAAGAAATCTGAGTGGTTATGCCACCCTGGATTGTACGTGTTCAAATAAGGATGATTACTTCCCTGACCAAATTATGCTTCATTGAAGTCCAATTGCTCCATATTATTGTTTTCACTAAGAAGAAATTAGCTATAATATGACTCTCTCATCCATGTAGTCAACATCCTTATTGAATTAGTTTGAATGGAGAGAACGAGGTGGCTGATAAGCTATTCAATTCCTTGGTGATATTGTAGATTTTAGCTTGCACTGTTGTTACTGAATCTACCGTAATCATTCCTTATGTATTCATAAAGGTTGGCTATTATCTTCTTCTTCTTATGTCCAAAGACAACTATTATTCATCATCTCTTTAAACAAATTATGTGTCTCTTACAGTAGTGGTTTTGAAATTCCTTAATGATAGGCATTTAATCCTGGGTTGACAAAGTCTGTAAGGGTCCTTTGCTCTCTATAACGTATTTCCTCCATCTTTATTTTTTCTTATTTCTTCTTGACATTTAACTTTTCGGATTCTTCATTGTTGCCTTATGATGTCCAAATTGATGTGTCTTTTACTTTGTGTCCAAACTTCCTCCTTTTTCAATTTTTTTAATATTTTGTGATTGGGTACCACAATCAGAAGAAAGGGTAATAATTCCTTAAATCAAAGGAATTCAAAAAGTCCTAAACAAATTCCTCAGTGACAACGCCAAAAAGTTGTTGAGCAAGTTTTATCTAATGTAAAAACCTCAATATTCTACAATTATATGGATTGTAATTCGTAGTAATTAAGTTGTCGATCCTACAGGAATTAACTAAAACTAATTGAATCGTAACTTTTTCTAAAGTTGTACAAATGTGAATTAAATGAAAATAAAAATAAAAATAACCAGAAAATTAAGCAATCAAGTATGATTTGAATGAAATTAAAATTATTAAATTATCATAATTAAATCAAATAGTGCACTAACCACTTAACCAATGAGATATCACAATAAAGTAAGGTTAATCAGTTATGAGTACATAGGATTCATTCTACGTCATTTTGTAACTTTAACCACTTTTGATTCAATTGGTATCGATCCTAGATTTCTAAAGGGTAGATTATTCTCTCTAAAACTCTAATCATTTAACCTTAATTAACAATCCCTAATTGATTCCAAAATTTCAGCTTTGTAATCTCTCAATTAACAAAAACAACCTACGTCTTCAATTAGTTCTTAAGTGATCGATTAAATAATTGGGTCCTCATATAAGATTTCTTTTTGTATGATTATCGATTTGATATTTATATAACCTATTAGGTTGTTCACTCTCATTACCCAACCTAATCATATTACTATCGATTTATTCTCTTGACTTATTACTAAAGTATGCAAAACCATAAAGATCACAGTGCCAAATATTTCATTGACATCAAAAGCAATCAAGTTACAAAATGATTCAAAAATAAATCCAATAATGAAATTAGACATCATTAACATGTCCAACATTCTCAATCCCAAGTCATACATTAAGATGGAATTAAATAAACAAGAGAAAGTAGAAAAGAACTTGGAATGGTTGGGTTAGATTAGCTAGACTGCAGCTGTAGATGCTTTTTTTTTCTTCTCTCCTTGATCTTCTTAGGTTCTTTGTTAATTTGGACGAGTGGAAGCTAGTCTTTTTTTAGTGTTTTATGTTCTTAAATAATTCTTGAGGCTTTTAGGGCTTTTAGCATTTGTGAACTTAATTTGGTTCCAGAAAATGACCCCAAAATGTTAAAATTGCAAGAAGAGTCACATGCTGGAAAAATTGAAATTCGTTGGAATTGCTATCTGTGCTCTCTGTCATGATTGTGACAAACAAGTCACGATTGTGACCTACTTCCATACTTCCAAATATTCTCTTTTCTTCAATTTCTTGTTTCCATACACTCAAACACACATTACACACCTCTTAAAACATAAAATTAAGATCCAAATCGTGCTCAAACCACTCAAACATTTAGAATATAAACAAACACTAATAATAACATAATTCTACGACTATATACATGATAATCATATAAGAAATACTCAAAAGCACATTTAAACATATATCAAAACATAGTATAATTTACACTTGTCATCTGCGTATTTCAATTTTGAAGTGGTAATAGGCATTCTAAGATATTTAATCGAAAGATGTTATACATTCATCCCTATACACATGCTTAAGTCCTTACCATTCCTAACATCCAACAAGATATGTAAGCTGCTTTTTTCTAGGTTGATTTTAAGCCTAAACCACTTGGAGAATAAATTGAGTGTTTGATGCATGATATTGGTCAAACATGTATTTGCACCACTAAACAACAAGAGACCATTTGTGAATACAAGATGGGTAAACTGAACTTTAGCACATTTTTGGTGATAGTTGAAATGTCCATTAGAAGTCAAAACTAGCTTGATTAATCTAGAAAAGCCCTCCATTATGATGGTGAAAATATAAGGGGGACAGAGGGTCCCCTTGTCTCATTCCTTTTGAGTTCTTAAAGGGCTTAGTAGGCGTGCCATTCATAAGAATACAAATGGAGGAGGTTTGGATAGTATTCATAATCCAATTGACAAAAACCATAGGAAAGTCCATTGCTTCCAGATATATCCAAAGAAAACCCTAGTTGACTTTATCATACTTGCGTGTGTGAATAATAATAATCTAAAATAACACATTAATCATCATTTAAACAAGGAAGTCCATGTGATATTTAAATTTATTGTTGAATTACCACTCACCCAAGATTATCAGTGCTTCTTCTGGTGGATTGAAAATAAGCTATAAACACTAAAGCAAGGCAATGTTTAATACATTTGATGATCTTTTAGCAAGGCAATGTTTGGATATCCTTTTTGATGTTTTGAAAAATTCTTGTGTTCTTTTTTCTTCAAATTCTATAGACACAATAGCTCATGGCTAATATAAAAATTTTAGATTCATTCTTGCTCTAACTTTTTAACTCATAAGGACCAATTCACTATTTGAGACCAACTCTTAACTCTTTAACTCATAAGGAACAATTCATTATTTGAGATGAACTCTCTTTTTAACAATTTAGTTTGCATAACCTTAGGATCTAACTCTAGATGATGTTAAAGTTGCTGGATCTAAATTTTATATCATTTGAATTCTCATTTATTTGTTTATAGAGATGGAAATATATATTACTTAGGTTCTCTCCTCAAAGTTTGTCCATGGTTTTGAGACTCTGGTTAGTGGCTAACTAAAGTATGAATAAAGCTTTTGGTATGTTTTTATTCAACCAAATTAACTTTCTCCATGGTGCTAACTATTTAGACTCTTTGAATAGAGTTAGGAAAGAGTTATTTATGAATCTTCTAGGGTTATATCTTATCTATATAACTAAATCCTTTTTATTGAGAAACAGAATGTAGTTAGGAACTAATATTATGATGGTTAAAAAAAAGAGCTTTAAGTAACGACATGCTTATAACATTTTAAAAATGTGTTGCCAAAAATTAATATGATGGAACAAATTTTAAATTATTATCTTTAATAATATTAAAAAGCAACGACAACTTAAGAAAAGACAACAAATTTTAAAAAGTGGTGGTAATAAAGTCTTATATGTACAACATCTGAAATTGTTTCTATAGTTCCAGTCACCTATTTATTAAAGGGTATTTACTAATGTTACATATTTATTTTTATAGATATTTACTAATGTATATTTAAAATATAAAATTTTTCTATTTATTAATGAGTATCCAGAATATGTATAGGAAAATTAAAATAGCCACCAACTTTTATTTAGTAAAATTAAAACACATGAGTCGATATTATAGGAGAAGAGTGAGACATGAAGGTGGATAGTGAGGAAGACTAAAGACTCGAAGCCTTTCTTCTTCACCTTCGCTACTATGTACGGTGTGGATCCTCGCGTCCTTAGTTATTGTGTTATCGATTTGTGAATTTAACTATTTCAGTTAAATCCCCTAAGATTACGTTATCGATTTGTGAATTTAACTATTAGGTTTGACCTTAATCTAAAGGTTTATGTTAATTTATCTCTAGGTTTGCATACAACTCCTTCCCATTATGATAGATCATTTCTAGATCTCAATCATGTGAAATCAAATCATTGATTAAAATTTTGGATATATTAGTTCAAGAATATATGCATAATCAAATCACAATAAATCAGCCAATAAAACTAAATTGAATAAAATATTAAATCATATTTTCATCACAACTTAGGGTTCATCACACTTAAAAACTAAAAAATTTAGTTCCTATATATGAAAAACAAAACTAGTAACAAATATTCAGAAGAACAAATAGACAAAAAGAAATCAAATTATAAACCTCACTTTTGTCTCTAGTGAATCTTCTTGCAATTTGGATTGAATGATGATCTCTATTGTATCTTGTGACGTAATCTTTGAGCTTTCTTCATCATCTATTTAAAATTGATTCCTTTCTATGTTTCTTAAGAATAAAAAATGCCCTTAACTCACCTCCTCTCAATCTACCTTCGATAATATCCTTTTATAGTATAAACTAGGGTTTTTGGGATATATACAGTTACGTACATAGTTGTGTAGGTGATTGTGTATCTCTAAAAAGCACCTAAGTTTGTGATTTTTCATGGTTACAAAGACTTAAATGAGTAATATACATGACCATTAATGTCAACATACACAAAAATGTATCTTCATAAATTCATAAACAATATTTTCCAATTTCCATGTATTTATAAAGACTTACACAGTCACTGTATGCAACTGTGTATCTTCAAGTTGCTTTAAATCTTTATTGTGTGCCATAATTTCATCCAAATTCTTCTCCTTTTGGTCTAACAAGAGAATTATCACCTACAAACACACTTGAAGTGAATTAAGTACAAAAATACTATTAAACTATTAAATAACAAGTAAAACACATTAAATATGAGTATATAAATATAGTTGAATAATCATTTATCAGTTATGATTATTCTCCCATAGTGATGGTGCTGATGGTTAGATAAGAAAGACCATTAAGTACTTGATCATTTCATCTTAATCATATTCTCATAGAATAATTTTGTTTCAAAAAACCTATTATACTATATCTGACTTCAACTATAAAATCTACTAACAATTGTTTCTTTGGTCAACTACTTCCTATTAAATTCTAGGCCACTATCAATATAGGGATGTATAATTGGTAGAAGATCCCTTGGATCTTTTCTTCCTCCTTGACTTCATTCTATTATAATACTTGAAATCATCCTCCTTTTGTTGTCCATCCGATCCCATTGAGCTAAGATATTGAGGGATCTTATTGTTTTGGAAAATTGTTAACACTTGCTTGCTCTTATGATCTTATCTTCATATTATTAATGTAGAATTCCCTTACTAACTCTACAACATTTGACTTCTTTCTTTCTATCTCTTTAATCCCTTTTTACTTTAGGATTTAAACTAAAAAGGGTAAAGGAGGAACTCAAGTTCCTAAAAAGATTGACATGTCTAAATATTAAAGCTCAGGTTCAAAATTCCAAACTTCATTTCTTATTTTACCAATCTAAAATCTACAACTCCACTAATGATTTTAATCTCAAAATTCAGGAGGACCAAACACTAAGGGATTATTTTATTTCTCTCTCCCTGCATAAATTGTAACATCCCATTACCCATGTTAGGGCTATAATCGTGAATTATGGAAAATTATGAGAAATTAGAAAAATGCAGATCATGCATAATTAATAGTGACATACACATTTATTTTGCACATTCATATGATTGTAAATGCATTCATTGGCATTTCCGGGTAAATTGATTTATAAATGAAAATTTTGGATTTATTTGAAATGAATTAAATGTGATTTGACAATTTTTGTACATTTTGGATATTTGAGAAATTTTTGGTGAATTATTTTTAAGTTGAAAATTTATTTGGAGAGTCATCTTATTATTTCAGAATTTTTGGTAAATTTTAAAAAAAATTCAAAAAAAATTGGGATATTTTGAAAAAAAAAGGATGACAAATGAAAGAGTGACATGTGGCAGTCTTAGATGTAGACAAATGCCCCACATGCATAGGTAACATGTGGAGAGGTATTATGCCTACAGGTGGTCTTGTTTTTGATAAAAAGAAATTATTGTAGCTTTCATGTATATTCTTCACCGTAAACACTAATATCAGCAAGCTCTATCCTTTTTTTTTTTGTTCATCAAACACTGAAACAGTTGATTGCTTATATTTGTGCACTTGGCCTTTGTTTCTTACACCTTGCAAGTAAGTACCCAATCTGAATCTTGTTTTGTTTCTCTTCATTTTCGTTATTCTTCATCCACCGAAAGATGTATTGGTATCATCAATGATTTTTGTTTGATGATGTTTGAGTGTTTACATGCATGAGTAGTATAGCAGATAAGAAAATTTGCAGAAAAATGAAAGTACAGAAACTATGTAGAAAGTGATGAAAAACCATGAGTAATGTGTTGTTTTTGGGTATAGAAATGCTGAAAATAGGAATGAAGAATGAAGAAATTAGTGGGAAGATGTAGAAGATGGAAAGCTCAGAAACTTCGAAATGTAGAAACAGGACAACATGCACGCGTGAATAGTGATTTGTTTTGATGTTTATGTTGAATCTTGGATGTTTGATTTGTTGTGTTATGTTGAACCGATAGGGGTGTAGAAAAGATGATTCATGCATTAGATGTGTTGTTATGTTTCAAGTAGGATTAAGATGATAGAAAAAAAAACTTGGAATGAAGGAGGAAAGAAGATGGGAAAAAGTCTGCAGAAAGTATGAAATATACATTAAATGATATACGGATTTTGATGTTTGTTTGTGATTATGGATTTTAATTTGTTATGGATGATCTGAACTAAATTGGGGGTCGAAATGAAGGGAATTAGGGAAGATATAAGTTTGAAATCTTTAAAAAAAATGAAGGAAGAAGAGAGAAGAATCTGCAGTGTTCGGTGAAGAAGAAGAAGACAACCTGCATTTTAGAGAGAGAACGAAAGTGATGAGTTGCATGTAGTTATGAACTATAGTATTTTCATTGAACAACCCTAAGTCATTTGCCTATAACTTTTTCATCCGAACTCCAAATAACTTGAAACTTGGATCAATGGATTCCTAAGATATTCTTCTTTCTCTCCATAAAAATTTAGAGTTACCTGAATTGATCTAAAAGTGATTGATGGGATGAAAGTGTGGAAGTCTGCTGGAATGTTATGAATTGAAAATTTTTCATGATCATGCTTCGGTTTTCTAATTATAACTTGAGATGTAGATTTCTTAATGAGTTAATTTTTGATTCATATTAAACTAGAGACATATTTCTACAAATTTTGGGAAGAGGTCTAATTTTAATTCTGTCTCTATGATTTTCAAAATTGGCATGAAAGTGAGTTGTAGCTTAAGCTGAAGCACTATCAAGGACAGAAACCATGTCCTGTGGTTATTGAATAAACTGTATTGATTTGGGCCTAATTAGGCTGAGTTTTCTTCACCAAAGTTGTAGCTTATTCTCTTAGCTTTAAATTGGTATAAAGTTTGTAATTTTTG
>JANIJH010026042.1:0-11397 GCA_024520975.1 Erythroxylum areolatum | reverse complement strand
TCTGCGCCAAGGGTGTCCCCTGTCTCCTTACCTCTTTGTGTTGTGCCTGGAAAGACTCTCCCATGGCATTTGTAAAGCTGTTGATGAAGGGAGTTGGCAACCTATCACGCTCAGTAGAGGTGGTCCTTTGCTGACTCATCTTTTTTTTGCGGATGACCTTATCCTTTTTGCTAAAGCTGATGCTTCTCAAGTTGATATTGTTAAAGAGGTCCTCCAAGACTTCTGTGTTAGTTCAGGTCAACAAGTCAACTATCAGAAAACTCGGGTCTTTTTTTCAAAAAATGTCCCGACATCTACAAGACGTTCCTTAAGGGCCACTCTGGAGTTTCATGAAACTGATGACTTGGGAAAATACCTCGGAGTCCCTCTTCTCCATTCTCGGGTCACCAAGAAGAGTTATGGGTATATCCTTGATAAAATGAAGGCACAAATTTTGAGTTGGAATTCTAGTAGACTCTCCCTTGCAGGTCGTGTTACCTTGGCAAATTCATCCTTACTTTCAATGCCATCCTTTGCCATGCAAACTTCTAAGATCCCTGTTACTGTTTGTGATGAGATGGAAAAAATCAGCAGGAGGTTCATATGGTCAAAGGAAGATGATAAAAGGAGTCTGTCTCTCGTAGCTTGGGATAAAGTCCAACATTCTAAAGGATCTGGAGGGTTGGGTCTGAGGAACCTTCGTGTAGTTAATTCAGCTTATGCCATGAAAGTTGGATGGCATATTTTGATAGATTCTACCAGTTTATGAACTAAAGTGCTTCGGTCCAAATATAAAATCGGCATTGATATCCCACCTAATCTTGTTGCTCCTGCCTCTTGTACTCCTCTATGGCGTTTGGTCGTTGCAAATTGGGATGCTGTAATTTCTAACACCTTCTGGGCTTTAGGTGATGGATGCACGGTCAAATTTTGAAAACATAGATGGTTGTTGGGTGTCTCCGAGCCTTTGCAGCATATGGCTAGTGGGCCTATTCCAGGTTATATGATCGATAAAACTGTTTCCTTTTTTACCACTAATGATGGAAATTGGAGATGGGAGTATTTTTCTCAATTGCTCCCCACTTCAATTTGCTCCTATATTGCTGCTACACTCGTGCCCTCTAATATTTGTGGTAAGGACTCCCTTCTTTGGGGTTTGTCTTCCTCAGGAGTATTTACTTTGCGGTCTGCGTATGATTTTCTTTCTGGGATTTATATTCCTTCTCATAACTTACCTTGGAATCTGATTTGGAAGTGGCAAGGCCCTCAAAAAATCAGAATGTTTTTTTGACTAGCCCTCAACAATGGAATCTTAACTAATGATGAAAGGAAAAGAAGACACTTAAGTGACTCAGGAATTTGTGATATCTGCCACAATGAGCCTGAAACCCTTCTACACATTCTCCGTGATTGTCCTGTTGCTGTTCAATTCTGGCATCTATTTACTGATTTCAACAATTTGAGCTTCTTCTGGAATGCTAATCTGGACGATTGAGTGTTTTTGAATCTGAAAAGCTCCCATCTCTCTCATGATCATCTCAATTGGCCTACTATTTTTGGGTTAGGTTGTTGGAACCTTTGGAAACGAAGGAATGACAGAATTTTTAATGCTGGTGATTATTCCATTTTAAATCTCCTACAGTGTACTATTTCTGAAACTAAATTGGTTCAGGATACTTTCAACACGCTGCCTTCGGAGAATACTAGTCTTTCGTATTCACGGTTAATTTTTTGGAAATGTCCACATTCTCCTTTTATAAAACTCAACACTGACGCTTCTTTGGCTACTACCACGGGGATTGCTACAGGTGGAGGTTTAATTCGTGATCATAATGGTCACTGGAAACATGGGTTTGTTTTCAAGACCGGTCGTTGCTCTATTCTTCGTGCTGAATTGTGGGCCCTTTATCATGGTATTCATCTCACCTACAATCTTGCTTATTTGGATGTTCTTGTTGAGAGTGATAATGAGATTACTGTCAAGATGTTGAATGGTGATGTCCAAGCAAATTCAGATTGTTCCTCTCTTGTTGCTAGAATCCTCGACCTATTGAAACGCTTTAATACTGTGAAACTCACTCACATCTATAGAGAAGGGAATTTTGCTGCCGACTCCTTTTCTCACCTTGCTTTTGATTTTCCTCCTGGTTTTCATGTTTTGGGACAAGCTCCCCCTAGTGTTTGTAGATGACTTGATCATGATTTAATAGGGGTCTCTTATATTAGGTAATATTCTGCTATTGTGAGCACTACTCATTTTATCGCACCAAAAAAAAAAAAAAACTTTCACATAAGGTGGTTGGCGTCTCCCCTTGTTGCTGCGCCTCTTCTCTGCTCTATTGTTCAGTGTCTACTGTTCAGTGACAAGACCATTAAGGGTCTACATCACTTAAAACGTTGCTCTCCTTATCCTTCCGCTGCTTTCTTTGCTTGTTGCGTATTGCCTTCAAAACGACGCATCTTGCTCCTCTGCGCTGCTTCAAAACGACGCCTTTCCTTGTGCTTGTGCTGGGTTTATTGTCCCTCGTTACTGCTACGGTGCTATAAAATGCTTGTGCCACTCCATCATTTGCTCAATAAGCAAAAGAGCACTACTGATCAGTAGAAATGACGATAGCAGAAGTGAGTATTATGATATTATTATTATTACTATTACAATGGTGGAGCTCCCTTGGTTGTTTGGAGGAGGAGAGAGCTGCACTTTTGCAGCTCCATCATTCCTTCAATCATCCAAACGCTACATCTTGGCGTTCATGGGATATGAATTCCGACTGTTGTAAATGGCACAGAGTTGAGTGCGACGTCACAACAGGGCGAGTCAATGAGCTAGGTCTTGAGGATTTCAGATATGAGCGTTTAGGAGAATAGAACTTTAATGCCTCAGTGTTCCTTCCCTTTCAACAACCCCCCCCCCATATATATATATATATATATATATTTATTTATTTATATATATCATTTTATCATATCTTGCCAATTTAATTCAACTTAATTTGTTTTATTAAGCAAGTTCTAACATGTAACTACTGCAGGCTTTGAAGGATTGCAAAGATTAAGCAATTTGGAGGCTCTTGATTTGGGTTACAATGGTTTGACTAATAATGTTTTATCAATGTTTCAAGGATTTCATTCCCTCAAAAGTTTGTCATTAAGTTATAATAAATTGAATGGATCAATTTATATAAAAGGTACATATTTCTTTTTCCTTTTCTTATAGATTATTAATTTATATTTTATTATATTATTAATTGCAAATAAGAAAGTAATTTTTAATGCCTAATTTATAAAAAATTAAATTATAATTCATAATTATTATGATATATATTTAATAGTTTCTTTTTATTATAACCAAATTTGGTCGACATAACTAACTTGGAGATATTAGACTTAAGCAACAATAATATTGAAAAGTTTGTTTATCCTGAAGGTATAATTTAAGAGTTTACTGTGTAGAAAATTAACAAAGGTTGTTCTTATTTCTGTTATTATCACAATCTAAAATCATCTTCTCATTTATAAGTCAAACTCTTATATAGGTTCGACAGATTTTCATATCTTAACAATTTAATTTATTTTTTAAAAATAATTTCAAACATGTAAGTATTGCAGGCTTTGAAGGATTGCAAAGGCTAAACAATTTGAACAGCCTTTATTTGGATGGTAATTATTTGGGCAATAACATTTTATCAATGTTTTATGAATTTCAATCCCTACAAATTTTATCACTCGAGGGCACTGGATTGACCGGATCAATATATGAAAAAGGTACAATAATTAATTTTTGTTCTTTTCTTATAAATAATAGTTTTATATTGAAATTAACAAAGTAGTTTAATTTTTAATCATAATAATTGTGAAATTCCTTAAATATCTTTTTTGTTATTTGCTAGATTTGGTCAATATACCTAACTTAAAGGAGTTACACTTGTACGGGAATAACATTGAGAAGTTTGTTTCTTCTAAAGGTAATAATTTTTTAAAAAAATTTAAATCTATTTTTAATTAAACTTCTTTTTTTAATATATTCTTAAACTCTTCCTCCTCATTTTTTACTTATCCAAAGAAGTGTATTAGTTGAATTGCGTATAACATGTTTGGATACTACCTACCAATAATATGGGTGAGAGGCATGAATAGATTAAATATTATTCTAACATATATGCTGCTTTTTTATATATAAAATAATGTTATTATTGATGATAGATATCAAAACTCAAAGCAATATAAGTACCCTTGAGCTTGGCTGTGACGTCTGTAAGGGAAGCAGTTTCCAACTACAGTCGTTAGAAGCATTCCAAAATCTTGCGTCTCTTAGTATGGATTCTGTTATATTAAAAGGAGAACTATTTCCACGAGGTAACTAAAAATATCATTAAATTTTTTAATTAAATGTTTTAATTATTTACCTTTTATTAAAACTATGCAGTTTTTAAATTATAATTTTGTCTTAAGATTTATTATTATTATTCATTTTATGTAGGTCTAAATAAAGTGAAAGAGTTGTCAATCTATAATTCAGACATGGATGAAAACTTTCTCCTATCGCTTGGAACACTTCGATCTATGAGAAATTTGACCTTGACAAACATCGGTTGTGACACACTCGGTTTTCAAAGTAAGTAATAGAATACTTTCGATTAATCCTACAATTACTTTAGATAATAATTTTCTTTGTTAATAACTAAGGATGACTAAAAGTTAAATTATTATTTAGAATTCTAAGCATCTTGTTTCTAAGAACATGTAAAATTATCATTTTGAATAGTAAATATGTTATTTAAAAAATCTTTAAACAAATTAATAAATGATTGCAATTTGAAGAAATGCAATTTTTGATTTTTTTCAACAACTAAAAAATTAGGTTATTATCGAAACCTATATATATATATATATTTCTGATGTGATGTTTTAGGTTTCCCCCATTTCGAGAACTTGAAACAGTTAGATTTGAGTTATAGCGTCGTGGGCAATGGCTTACTCAATTTCATCGCAAATATTACTTCACTTGAAACCTTGTGGCTGAGGAGTTGTAAGCTCAAAGGCAACATTGATGGTACTTTTTTTAGTTAACTTAAACTTTGAGGAATTATTTTTTTCTCTCTAATTTTTTATATTTTCTCGATTTTTTTTTAGGATTATGCAAGCTGAAGAATTTACAAGATCTTGATCTAGGAGACAATAATGTTAGTGGCACCTTGCCTCCTTGTTTGACAAATTTGACACTTCTTCAATACTTGGACATGTCCTTTAATCACTTCTTTGGAAATATATCTGCGTCTTCTTTGAAGAGTCTCACATCTATTGAGTCCCTATATATCTCTGATAATCAGTTTCAAATTCCAATATCACTCTCTCCATTTCTCAATCATTCTAAACTCAAGAGTTTATTTGCTGATGGAAACAAGCTGTATGTGGAAAGTGGTGGGGTTGATAATAATTTGACTCCTAAGTTTCAATTGGAAGAACTTAGTTTGTCCTCTACATATGGGGAAGAAGGGGTATCATTTTCCAAATTTCTACACTATCAGCATGATTTGAGATTTCTTAATCTTTCCGGTTTTCAAATGAGGGGAGTTGGACTTCCAGGTTGGTTACTAGATAATAATACGAATTTGGAAAGCCTTTATTTGAACAATTGTTCTCTTTTGGAAACGTTGCATTTGCCAATTCATCCTCACACAAAATTGGCGTACTTGGACATTTCCCGCAATCTATTTTATGGCCACATTCCTAGAGAGATTGGAAGCTATTTTCCAATGCTATACAAATTATCCTTGTCTGGAAACGATTTCATTGGAAAGATTCCGAAAAGCTTGTCTAAATGTTTTCACTTAGAAATATTAGACTTGAGTGGCAATAAATTATCTGGGAAGATGCCAGAGTGGATTGGGAATATGCCATCTTTTGCATTGTTGGATCTGTCAAATAACAACCTTTTTGGAAGCCTACCCTCAATTTTCACACCTCCATATGCCCTGCACCTCTATTTATCCCATAACAGATTTGAAGGACTTGTTCCCGATGTACTTGCTAACTCTAATTTGGTCATACTAGATTTGAGTCATAATTGCTTAACTAGTAGTATACCACACTCAATCAAGAATTTGGGTCGGTTAACGATGGTTCTACTAGATCATAACAATTTGGAAGGTGAAATACCTATTTTTCTATGGAAGATGAATGGATTGAAGTTCGTTGATCTTTCCCACAATAGGTTTGACACTCTCTCACTCAAAAACGATAATTTTGGAACCTCTCCTTTGTATCGTTATACGACTTACGAAGATGAACTTCTTGAATTGGAACAAAAAGGAAACACTTACCAGTACCGCATAGGACGCATATATGACATTGGTTTCATTGGATTAGATCTCTCCAGTAACATCTTGTCGGGTTCAATCCCTTTTGAAATTGGAAACAAAGAAGGTATGAAGATGTTGAACTTATCTCGTAACAATTTGATAGGACATATTCCATTATCATTTTCGAATATAACAGCAGTAGAGAGTTTGGACTTGTCCTACAATCACTTGAGTGGAGTAATTCCTCCTCAATTGGTTCAGTTAAAATCTTTAGAAGTGTTCAGCGTCGCTTACAACAATATTTCTGGTAAGACGCCGGAAAGAATTGGACAGTTTGCCACTTTTGAAGAAAGTAGCTACCGAGGAAATCCTTTTATGTGTGGATTACCCCTGCCTAAGAATTGCACTCCAACAGAATCGTCAATGACAAAGGAGAGTTCAACAGACGATATTAATGATGGTTTCATAAATATGGAGATTTTCCAGATAAGTTTTTGGGTTACTTTCACCGTTATGTTGCTGGGAATAGTTTTGATTTTGTATATAAATCCTTACTGACGACAAGCATGGTTCTACTTTATCGAGTTGATGATCACATCATGCTATTATTTTTTGGTGGATCATCTTCCATTTTTATCTAAATTTGCGATTACATATCTTCTCTAGGAATATGTTTCTCAGTTGTACTTAAATTTTAATTAGGAGGTGATTTCCATCAATCTTCATTAATGTAAATTAATTAGGTGTCTCCTTTTCCATTCATTGAAGAGTTAATTGAAAATCTTAATCTGCAGTTTCATAAATGGTTAATTGGGAGTTAACAGAAAGACAAGAAAATTGGGTGACCCTAAGCATTGATTAAACATATCATGAATTTAAGAGCTTTCACTGGAATAGTTTGTGGGAGTGATGATGTGCCATGTAAAGGCTATTACCATTCTCCATTTCACTTATAAAATGCCTTGGATGGAGTAGGGTTGTGCAATGAAATTTTCAAAGCGAAGAGTCCATTTTCTGAGGAGTTATATGCTTCAAATCAAGGAGTTTGGTGGAGTCCTGAAGCAGATTTGGCATTGGTTAGATGACATAAAAGACAACATAGGCCATAAGGAAAATATGTTTCTTTCTATCTAACATAAAAACACTCAACTAAAAGAAATCTTTTGAATGATTAGAACTTTTTGTCTTTGCATTAGTAAGAATTGACCTACAACATATTAACAGACCTATATATCATTTTCAGCAGAATCTCCACTAGTCCCTGGATTTTATCAAACAAGTAGCCAAATTTGTTCCAAGTAGAAGAATGGAAATCATGGTTTTTTTGTATTATATGAATTACTATATAAAAGAAACATACATTTTGATGTAGTTTTGCATGAAGCTTTGAATTACAGGCATGGAATTTGTATACAACTATGATCAATTCCTCTATCAGATGAATTTGAGAAACAATTTGGGATATGTAAGTTATCAGTTAACTCCATAGTCAGAGCATTTAGAAGATGCAAGACTCTGCTATCTCACAACAGAAAGGGTTTATTCTTTGTTCTCCAAAAAAACAAACCTGGTAAACAAGCCAAGGAGATCCAAAGCCTGAGGTACTTGCGTTATGTTCGTTATGGTCAATCCCATAAATAGCATGAAACCAACCAAATGCCTGCTTACATGTACAATCAGATGTAAATAAACCCACAAAAAAGATTTGAACTTTACTTCAAATTCGTTAAAGATTGTCAGCAGAGGAACTTTCACTTACGTCCAAACATTGAGGGTTTCATTGTGCCAGAGAAAAATGCTAAAAAGAGCCTCTTTGAGAGGCCAGTTGGCTCTGTAGTAGCTAGGTATGAACTCATTGTTCTTCATATAATCTAGTAGCTCTTGAAACGACACAAGACCATACTTTTTGTCTTTGTTTGATTTCTCCTGATCATCTTTTCCCTTCTTGTCTACAATTTCAAACTCAGGAGAAGTAAGCCTTTTCTTATGACCAACTTGAACATCCATTCTCTTCACTTTCCTTTTTCGAAGCTGAACCCATTAACAAGCAAATTTTCCCACTTTCTGATATGTGTATACACCACCTGGTTGCTAGGTGGATGATATAGAGAGGATGGTCTTTTTATGTTTCTATATGGGATGATTAACGTATAACCATACCAACCAACACGCCATTAAAGGACTCTTAACGATAAATTTTCCTATTAAATTATGTTTTTTCTCAAGTTACAAGTCAAAGGTGATTAAATCGCTTATGGGTAATTATATTATTTGCTAATCAACCTGTAAGCATGTAGTACCCCCTTACCTTAGGTTACATACCGGGACTCCCGGCCGGCATTCTAATACATAACCTATGATAATGGCGCACTACGATCAATCACTACACTCACTTAACATGACATCGTCTATCTTTATTATCTTATAAACACCATATGAAAAGTCATAATATTTTAAAACCAACTTTTCCTCATTTCATTTCATAAAACCGAACATTATACAATGTATATTTCAACATTCATACATATGCAACATCATAGCCTAATACAAAAACGTGCTACATGAAAAAGGGATTTACACAAAATCTATCTAATCTGTCCATATCCAGCTGACTGACCTTTGAGTCATTTCTTCTTGTTCTCAAAAGTACAAATGTCCCTCAGTAAGCAAAGTCGTCCCTCGGTCCTGAAAATTCAACGTTGCAATTTTAGTGAGTTTTATGAACTCAATGAAGTAACCATCATCGATGATTCACTCGATTCATGCATCACATCATTACATATAACATATATTTCACAACTTTGCATAATTGATCCATATCACATTCTCACTCAAGAGTCGACAATTTTGCATTTTAATCAATCAAACATACTTAATAAAATGCATATGAAATGCTCATGTGACTCCTTTCCAATTATTACGTTATTGTGACCGAGTGCCTAACTATCCTATATCTATTGTAGATACCGGGCTCATTCATACTGTCCCTTACCCTTTGGGGACACAGGGCTCATTTTACATAGTGAGCCTTTAGCTCTTAATCACATTTGGAGCTTTAAGCTTGTTTTCGGTAGCTATTCAAGTCACAACTCTTATTATCTGATCATGTATTCATGTATGGAATGCATCTCTCATGATTAAATCATGTCATGAAATATTTAGTTCGTCAAATTCACATTCAAGTAGCACTTCAATATCTCATTCATATATCACAATCATCAGACCTTCATTGTCCGGAATCAACACAATCAATTCACATTCATTCAATAATTTAAACATAATATAAATCAAACAATTAATCGAGTGAGATCATCTAGGTTACTCACAAGTCACTCTCGAAGCTAACGCCTGGAAGTTCCGGCAACGTCTGGAGGTTGACGTTCCAGTTGCTTCTCTATAACAAGCAATATACACATATCACAATTTGCACAATTATAAGTGTTTAATAATGCACATATGCAATGAAATATGTACAATGCGTGTTTATGACAATTCCCGGGTATTTTTCCATTATCCTCATCACAAAATCAATCCTATCTCAAAACTCTCCTAAGAATAATTTATACTTAGGTTTATAACTCAATAAAACCATTAACATCACAATTCATAACTCATTGAATCACTTTCAAATTTTTCTAAAAACTGAATTTCGAGTCTACTGTTCTTATACTGAAATAGTACATTATACTCAACTTCCATCCAGAAATTGAAAGTCTTAGAGACTGAATCAAAAATTGATTTCTTCACATAATTTGTATCTCTATTTCTTTAGTTTACCCAAATAAAAAATCATCTTATTTGGATGAATAAAGATCAAGATATAACCGAAATACTTAAGCATGTTCAATGAAATCATATCAGTTCATACTATTCCAACAGATTCCCTCACTTTCCTTCAATCAAAAATTTTCAAATCAATTCAGAATGCTACCAATTTTTATGGAGAGATATAAAAATGTGTTAGAAATCTATTGGTTCAAAAATCAGATCATTTGGAGGTCGGATGACAAAGTTATGGCCAAAAAGATCAAATATGTTTAGAGTTGGAAAACCCTTCGGGTGGCAGAATATGGGTGAAGTAACGAGGCGCGATCGCACCTCTCCTCGTTGCGACTGCACCCGAGGCTTCTCCCAGGGTGTGGTCGCATCTTTTCTTATTATGATCGCACCTGAAGCTGGGTGCGATCGCACCTTCCTTGTTGCGATTGCAACCGAAGCTATCCTGTATATACATCCTCTGCGACATCCTAACTTGTAATGGTCATATCTCTCAACTCCAATATCCAAAATTTTCATACTTTATACCGTTAGAAAAATAAATGAAAGATATACAATTTTATGAAGACAATTTTGTCAAAATATTCCTAGATCAATAAAGTATTTCCCCTGAAGTCAGACCACACACTTTTCCCCTGTTTCTCTTTTCTTTCTTTTTTTATAAACCAACTTCTCTAACTTATTTGATTCATCATCTCAAGTGGATACTTCTTCAAGTATATCTAATTTCAACTGAACATCATCCATACACATTTCATATTCTCTAATAAACACTCAAGGTATAACACATTCTTATACACTCAAAATAGAACACAGCATATACATTCATCCAACAGTGTACTGTGCCTAGTTTTCAATTTCATGTCAAATTTTGGGACTCTTAAAAATAGAATTTAAATTCGATTTCTTCATAAAAAATGTAGCGATATGTCTCTAGTTTAATCCAAACTAATAATCATCTCATTTGGATAACTAGAGAAAAAGTTATAGCTAAAATATAGAAGTATATTAAGTGATCATGTTGCTGCCACATTTTTCAAATCAACTACCAATTTTGTTTCCAAATATTGTTCTAACATAACTCATACAAAGATCATCTTTTCTACTCCATCTATTCCTCATTCTCAACTCCATTTCAACTCAACCATTAACACAAGTAGGTCATAAACGCATTTCTATACTCATCAACTTTCAATTCTCATTTAAACATTCTTTTCACAACCAATCCATCTTTAAAACATGTGTAGCATAACTGATAATTTCTTACTCATCATATACAACATCAATCATACATAAAAACAACTCCTAACCCATTATTTAGCATTTATATGAAACAAAA
>JANIJH010026031.1:0-11397 GCA_024520975.1 Erythroxylum areolatum | reverse complement strand
ACCCTAATTACTATATGTTGGCCCATTAAACTATAGTCCATATTCCCATTAACTATGATACAATTAGCCCATTCTACTCCTTAGGGTAGAACATGTCATATATATGACATAAAGTGAGATTGTTAAGTCAAGTGATATACATTGTGTGTGTCTATTGGGGTGAATGAATAAGGGTCTTCCACCATCAAGCTCTCTTGCAAGGTTTGTATTGTTCTCTCTTTGATAGGTTTTGCTGGAGCATGGAAATGGTGCAAGGCCAAATGCCAAGTATTGGAGGTATGTTTCTATTATCTTGGTATGCTCTAAATAAAATGGATATTGGTTGTTGAATATGGTTTAGTGCTGCATTTATATTTTAGCATTGGTTCGTTCGCAATCGTTTTGGTACCATTTTGAGATATTAATCCTTTTAAATTAACTACTAAGAACCGGGCTGTTCAATTCTGCAGGTTAGTGCTCTCGTTGGTTATGATTATTTGTTGTATCTTTGAATTGGAATGCTACCTGATTCGATGTATCACAGGTTTAATCTTATAGATTAATCTCATCTTAAATTTCTTGCTCTTTGATTTTTCTATAATCTGACTATCTTCTTGTGAAGCTACGTTTATTTTTTTCCTGTTTCCAATATCTACTCCAATTAAAAGTTCTACTCGTTGTTAGTGAAAGAACTCAAAATATGTTTTTTGCTCTTATGCTTGCTTATTGAAGGTGATGTATTGTCTGGAACATCTTCAATTGGAGTTACACCATGCTAGGGTGCTTGAAGCGTGGTTTGGAGAATATTGATGGAATGGACGGTTCTTTGTTCTTCTTGTAACAATACTTGTTATTTTTTCCAAGGAAGCTAGAAAGCTAATGTTAGAGCTTTGTTCTTCTTCTTCTTCTTCTGTGTTTTGAGGCGTGGATTTATGACAGTTGGTTTTGATCATTTTGATATAATTGTGGCTCTGCAGCTCTGGCTTTTAACATTTCCCTCGACCAAATCTATTGCTTCTGTTTGTACTCTCTGCTGTTACTCTCTGTTTTCTTATATGCTAGGTACAACAGAGGTTGAATATCCCTTCCTTTGCTGTTTCGATGAGTTTGAAGCAAAAAAGGTAAATGCCTTTTTTGTTCCCTTCCTTTTCAGTTAAGCGTACGGGATTATTGGTTTGGGTACTAAATAGAGGTTTTTGGGTTTTTGTTTTTGCAGGACTCCTTTTGTTGTCAAGTGCTTAGGGGTTTTTCCCATAAAGAGATTATTCTACCTTTTCTTGTTCTTGAGAGATCTCACTTGATAATATATTGATTTCTTTTGCTGCTTCTGATGGTACATAGCCACAGCACTTGACCTCCTTTATTTGTAACTTTGAATTTGTATATCCTTCAGGAGTCGTATAAACTCTCAAAGTATATCGCTTTCTTAGTTCATAAGTTCATCCATCTTATGAGGTTTGGTATATAGTATTTCCTTGTTGATTTCTATATCTGGTTCTTCTACATGAAGGTGATTTTTGCCACATATAGCAACATTTAACATGGATCGTAGTACTTCTGCTGCATATACAATTTAATGCCTTATGTTGTTAATTCTCTTGTACATTTTTTGTTGTTTGGTTCTCTACCATTGAGATTGACTCTTCTGACTTTTATTTGCAGATTCTTTATGATACATCTGCCTTATCAGTTGCTTTAACGGTTGTATTTCTTGTTATCATAGTGGGAATCACATTGTCAAGTTAATAAATGGAAGTAAACTGATGCCCAGATTACTGTCAAACTTGGTTGGCATGTTAGGCACAAATATGGTTGGCCAAATTGACCAACTATTTTTTGTTGTCTTGTTAGACATATTAGACATCGAAAATTTGATGCCTAACATGCCTAATATGACAACAAAGAATGGTTGAACAATTTAGCCAATCATATCTTCATTTGTAGTCAGGGGATGAACAAAGCGAGAGTTTTGGTATAACAACAAAAGAGACATGAGATGAGAGAGAAAAAAATAGAGACAAAAATATTCTATGTATTTTTGTGAGTTTAGTTTTTCTCATTATAATTCTTCAATTTCTTAGTAGTAAATTTTTTTTATCTTTGTCGGTAGTTTTTACCCTGATTTAGGGGTTTTTTTAAGTAAACTTTGTGTGTATGCTCATTATTCTTTCAGTCCTATTTAGTTGCGAACTTGCTTTAATCCGATCGACTTTCACAACAAGTTGTATCAAAGCAAGGAGAAAATTATGACGAATTTTTTTGCGTAATTCATTCAGAATGTGGGTGAGCACAGTAAAAGTTGGTAAATAGTAACTACAAAAGGTGCAATTGTTCATGCATTTATTTTTGCATTAAACTGTGCAGTTGCTGTAATTCAAGCATACAGTACTATTCACGACTCATACATACGTATATGATATTATTTATATATGCGAAACTATTCATATGTATGGGTACTATTAATACATACGAGTATTATTCACGTAAAATAGTAGGTGCTAAATTTTATTCGTAATAGAAACAATGACAGTAAAATTTGATATTGAAAAGTTCAATGGGAGTAATTTCTCATTATGGAAGTTGAAGATGAAGGCTATCTTGAAGAAAGATAATCGTCTGACGGCCATTAATGAACGGCCAGTTGGAGTCATAGGTGAAAAGTGGAACGAGATGGATAAAAAAGTTATAACTAATCTTTACATAGCTTTAGCTGATTGAGTATTATCTAACATAGTAGAAAAGAAGACTGTGAAGGAAATATAAGATCACTTCACAAAATTGTATGAGGCCAAATCATTTCACAACAAAATTTTCTGAAGAGGAAACTATACACTATACGTATAGTGGAATTCACTTTGGTGACAAAGCACTTAAATACTTTAAATATTATTTTTTTTCAACTCACATTATTCGAGCATACAATAGAGCTAAGTGACGTGCGAAACTTCTACTCTAAAATTTACCAAATTTTTATGATCAACTCGTCATCAATTTAACAATCAACACACTCTAGTCTTTGACAATATTGTATCTGCTACTCTAGAAGAAAAGAGTTGGCATAAAAGTAAGGAAGACAAACTGACAAATTTGCAACAAGTGGAGGCATTGGCGATGACGAGAGAAAAATCAATGAAACATGACCCAAGTGGGAGTCATAGTCATGACAGATCAAAATCTAAGAATAAAAAGAATTCCATGTGCTACAATTGTGGCAAGAAAGGGCATTTGAAGAAGGATCGTTGGAATCCGAATAAGAAAGATTCTATTCTTTAAGGAAATGTGACAAATACTTCAGATGATAGAGGTGTAATGGTCTGTGAAGCGGAAACCATTATTGGAAGTAAGAGAAGATTTGTTGATGTATGACTTCTCGATTCAGCAGTTACTTTTCATATGACGTCTCGAAGAAAATGGTTCCATCAATATGTATCTGTCTCTAGGGAATCTATGTACAGTTGTAATGATCAAGCTCTGAAGATCGTTGGTATCGATACCATCAAGTTAAAGATATATGATGGGATAATTCAGACTATTGAAAAAGTATGATATGTGGAGAGCCTAAAGAAGAATTTGATGTTTGTAAGATAACTAAATGATCTTAGTTTAAGATTTGAGATTTAAAACAAGTTCATAAAAGTGATTAAAAGAGCATTGGTATTTATAAAAGCAAAGAAGATTGTTGCAAATCTGTATATGCTGAAGGGAGTAACTTTACAAGAAGGAGAGATGTCTTTCGCGGTGAATAGTCCAAATGACAAATCTGCAATGACGTGACATAAAAAGCTTGGACATATGTCAAAATAATGAATAAAGATACTTATAGAGAATAATCTACTTCTAAGTCTCACAAAGGTATCACTGTCCTTTTATGAGCATTGCAATGTGAGTAAGCAAGATCGATTGAAATTCAACATATCAAAGTTTAGAAGCAAAAAAATTCTAGAATTGATTAACTCTTATGTATGGCAAGCACTAGTTGCGTCCTTAGGAGGAGCAAATTTCTGTGTATCATTCATTGATGATTATTTGAGGAGTTGTTGAGTGTTTCCTATTAAAAGGAAGGTAAATGTGTTTCCAACTTTTAAATTTTACAAAGCGCGAGTGAAATTCGAATCTGGTAAGAAGATCAAGTGTTTGCGCTCAGATAATGGAGGCGAATATATTGGTAAAGAATTTGATAAATTTTGCAAGGAAGAAGGCATCAAAAGGTAGTTCATGACGACATATACTCCTCAACAAAATGGAATAGCAGAGGGGATGAATAGAACTATGTTGGAAAGAATAAGAGCGATGTTGAGAACTCCAAGCTTAGATAAGACATTCTGGGTAGAAGTAGTCAATAATGCTTTTTATGTGGTGAATCAAGCTCCATCAACTACAATTGAGTCGAAGACCCCGATGGAGATATGGACTGGTAAACCAGTGGATTATTCCAACTCCATATATTTGGAAGTCCTGCCTATGTGATGTTTAATACCCAAGGAACTACGAAGTTTGATCCAAAATCCAAAAGATGAATTTTCTTGGGATATGCTGAAGGAGTAAATGGGTATTATCTGTGGGATCCTACTGCCTACAAGATTGTTATCAGCAAAGATGTTATTTTCTTAGAAGATGATGATCAAGAGCAAACAGAAGATGTTAACACGTCAAAAGATAATTCAGAGACTACAACAATACATGTGGAAAGAGAATTTGATCAAAATGATTCTTCTGAAGCTACACCAGAGCACGATAAGCAATAACTAGTCGAATATGATGTTTCAGATACTCATAGATCAATTGGCACAAGAAGAGCACCGAGCTGGCACTCCGATTATATTATAGAGAGTAATATGTAATATTGCATATTGTCTTTTAAATAAGGACGGAGAGCTATCAACTCTTTAAAAAGTAATGATTGATTCAGATGCATTTCAGTAGATGGCAACAATGTAGGAAGAAATTGAAGCTCTGAATAAGAATAAGACATGGGAGTCGATATCACTACCATAAGGAAGAGAGTCTATTGACAATAAATGGGTTCATAAGATCAAGCAAAGTGGTTACAATCAAGTAGAGCAATATCGTGCTAGATTGGTAGTAAAAAGATATGCTCAAAAGGAAGGAATTAAATTCAATGAAATATTTTCTCCTATGGTTTGACTCCCCACAATTAGAGTAGTCTTGACGATGTGTGCTATATTTGGCTTGCATCTTGAGCAGTTAGATGTGAAAACTGCATTTCTGCATGGAGATCTTGAAGAAGAAATCTATATGCTCCAATCAGAAGGTTTTGAAGAAAAAGGGAAAGAGAATTTGGTTTACAAGTTGAACAAATCTCTATATGGTTTAAAACAGGCGTCAAGGTGTTAGCCTAATAGATTTGATTCCTTCATCATGAGCTTTAGATACAACAGACTAAACGTAGACCTTTGTGTATATTTCAAGAGGTTTTAGAAAGATAATTTTATGGTCTTTCTATTATATGTAGACGACATGTTGGTAGCAAACAAGATTCTAGGGATGCAAATTCACCAAGACAGAAATAATAGGAAGATTTGGCTTTCTTATCAGAATTATTTGAAGATCTTGTAGCGAGTTAACATGCAAGATTATAAGTCAGTTTATACCCCTTTTCTTGTTAATTTTAAGTTATCCTCAAGTATAAATCCTAGCAATGAAGAAGAAATGATGGAGATGTCTCGAGTACCGTATGCATCAGCAGTGAGAAGCTTAATATTCGCTATGATTTATACAAGACCAAATATTACACATATAGAAGGAATAGTTAGTCGATATATGGAAAATCATGGTCGAGAGCATTGAAATATTGTTAAGAAGATTCTTAGATATATCAAGGGAACCTTAGATGTTTGAATTATATCATGGAGGATTAAATTTTACTATTAGAGGATATGTTGATGTTGATTATGCAAGTAATCTTGATAAAAGTAAATCCACTACAAGATATGTGTTTACACTAGCTAGAGGAGCTGTGTGTTGACAAAGCAAAGATAGAAAATATAGCAGCAAATATGAAAAATCGAGTGAAAAACACAATCAAAGCATATGATGCAAATATGAAACCATGATGTTTTTATTCAACTCATAAACAATGCCTTTTATAGGCTACAGACTCATCAAACTAACGCAATATCCTTAGTTTGTATCAATCCCTCCTTTTAACTCGGTGTTTACCAACAAATCTGGACTCCATCTAACTAAATCATGAGTGATTCAACTAAAAGGAAAAGACTAATTTAACCTTACTAAATACAAGATATTTGAATCACTTTCGAGCAGTCCCTCTTCATTCAAAATCACACATACCAAGATTGTTCCTGAAGTAGCTATGCTTTGCTTGTGATAGTGCCTTCGTAAGAATATCAGCAACTTGCTTCTCAGTGCTGCAGTATTCCAACTTGATTAATCCCTCTGCAACTAAGTCTCGTATAAAATGATGTCGGATGTCTATGTGTTTTTCTCTCCCATGAAATACTAGATTTTTTTTCATTGCTATTGTTAATAAGTTATCACAATAGATTTCGGTCGTTCTTTCTTGGGTTTGATAAAGATCAGTAAGCAATTTCCTTAACCAGAGAGCTTGACATGCTGAAGACGCAGCTGCAACATACTCTGCTTCGGACGATGACAAAGCAACCATCGACTGTTGTTTTGAGCTCCAAGTAATAGTAGCAAATCCAAGAGTGAACAAAATTTCCAAAAACACTTTTTTGATTCTCTACTGATCCGACCCAATCACTATCAGTAAAACCATATAACTGAAAATTTGGATTACAAGTGTACCATAACCCAACCCAAAACTTGTGGTTTCAACGATATAACACAAAACTCTCTTGGCTACTCTGAGGTGATGCTTCATTGGATTGTGCATGAATCTCAAAATAACTCCAACAGAGAATGTTAAATCAGGATGTGTTTGAGTTAAGTAAATCAAACCTCTTACAAGACTTCTGAAATATCTCCCATCAGCTTTCTCAGTACCATCTTTCAATGACAATTTCTCATTCACATTCATAGGTGTATTTACCACTTTGCAATTAAGCATGTTAAATCTTTTCAGAAGGTCTCCAGCATATTTTCTTTGATAAACAAAAATTCCACTGCTTTCTTGTACTACTTCAACTCCAAGAAAATAATAAAGAAGACCTAAGTCTATCATTTCAAACATCTTCATCATACAAGATCTAAACTCACATATAAGAGAATAAGAAGAACCTATATAAATCATGTCATCAATGTATAAACAAATGATCAAAATATCACCTTGATTCTTTTTCACATATAAGGTGGGTTCTTTCTTACTTCTTTCGTATCTATTTTTTCTAAAATATGAGTCTATCTTGTTGTACCATGCTCGTGGAGCCTGTTTAAGTCCGTAAAGTGCTTTTTTCAGCTTGTACACTTTATTTTCTACTCCTTTTACCACAAAAACTTTATTTTCTACTCCTTTTCCCACAAAACCATCTGGTTGGCTGACGTACACTTCCTTCAAATCTCCATTGAGGAATGCAGATTTTACGTCAAATTAATAAACTTTCTAATTGAATTGTGTTGCTACTGTTAGTACAGTCCTCACCATTTCGAAGCGAGTAACAAGTGAAAAGGTTTCTTCAAAATCGACTCCTTGTTGTAAATAACCTTTGGCGACCAATCTAGCTTTATATTTTTGCACACTACCTCTAGATGATACTTTATTCTAAAAACCCACTTCAAACCAATAACATTCTCTTCTTTTCTTCTGGACATTCCACCAAATCCCATGTTTTGTTTTTATTTATCACAGCAAGCTCTTCTTCCATTGCATTTCTCCATTCCACTTTATTGCTGCCTCTTGAAAACAAAATGGATCTGCACTAAATAAAGCAAAAATGCATGTTTCATAAATTTATGCAAGTGATTTGAACCTTCGTGGACGTGTTTCATTTGAATCTTTTGAATCAGGCACAATTTGAGTTGGAATGCTACTGCTACTAACACTTGTGTTGCTGTTATTGGAAGAGCCTAAGTTTATATTGAATGATTGACTTTTTGTTGTATTTTCACTCAAAGTTGCTGTCGAATTGTTGACAACTTCCCACTTCCAAAAAGAGTCTTCATCAAACTCTACATTTCTTCTCATTATAACTTTTCCAGTAATGGGATTATACAAACGAAAAGCTTTAAATTGTCAGCAATAACCAATAAATATACACTTTTCAGATTTCTTATCAAGCTTTTGAAGATGTTGAGAATTTATTAATGCATATGTAATTGAACAAAAAATTCTCAAATGATTCACTGCTGGTTTTTCCCCCCTCCATGCTTCAAATGGTGTTTGATTCATGACAGCTTTTGTTGGAGAAATGTTCAGTAAGTAGACTACAATTTTGATTGCCTCAGCCCATAATTGATTTGGAAGATGTCGACTCTTCAACATACTCCTGGCCATCTCTACAACCGTTCGATTCTTCCTCTCTGCAATCCCGTTTTACTCAGGAGTATAAGGTGTTGTTAATTCCTTGTGAATTCCAATAGTTTCAAAAAATTGATTTAATTCATGAGATAAAAATTCTGTACGTTCGTCTGTACAAAGCACCTTTATCTTATTACCACTCTGATTTTCTACCAAAGCTTTGAATATTTTGAAGTTTTCTATAGCTTTTAATTTAAACTTCAAAAAGTACACCTAACTCATTCGGCTATAGTCATTTGTGAAAAGCATAAAATATTGACTCTCACCAAGTGATTCCGTACGCATTGGACCACATAAATCTGCATATATAAGTTCAAGACTACTAGATGCTCTTCAAGATTTACCTACTGGAAAAATTCTTTTATGTTGTTTCCCATAAATACAGCCTCACAAACATCATTAGTAAACTCTAATTTCGACAAACCATTCATCATTTCACTTTGACTTAACAATTTTAATCCTGACATATTCGAACGCCCATATTGCAAATGCCATAATTGAGATTTTGCATCATGTTTTTTACTAGCAACAAAAGCGCACTCAATACTTGAAAATGAAAGAGGAAACATCCGATTTACAATCTTAGTAACATGTGCTAAGATATGACCAGTTTTTTTTGCAAATGATAGCACACATCTCATTATCAAACAAAACAGAGAAGCCACTATCCATCAACTGACCAATACTTAGCAAATTATGTGCTAAACTAGGAGCAAACAAAATATTTTGTATAAGTTTTGTCATACCTTGACTGGTGTTAATGGCAACAGTACCTCTGCCCTCAACCTAAATTTGCTTGTTATCTCCAAGCCAGATCTGCTTTTTGTTGGTTTCATCCAGCTCTTTAAAGACTGATTTGTTCCCAGCCATATGGTAGGAACAACCACTGTCTACAAACCATACATCGGAATCCATAGTAATTGCTTTAGATTGCACCATAAAAAGCATGCTCTCACCTTCTTCTTCATTTGCAAAACTGGCCTGAGGATTGTTTTGTCAACAATTAGATGAAATATGGCCAAATTGGTGACATTGGTAACATTGAACTTCACTTCTTCCTCCAGATTGACCTCTACCTCTGCCTTTTCCACGTCGACCTTTGCCTCAAAAATTTCCTCTACCATATCCCGATGTACCTTGCTGAAATGGTTGTTCATTTGGTGCTTTTGTATCATCCTTTGCTCGAAAAGCTTTTTCTTTGGTGTTCTCGGATGATCTATTAATTCTTGCTTCATGTGCTTGCAAAGAACCCATCAGTTCATCAAGTGAAAATATAGATAAATCTTTTGACTCCTCAATCGCAGCAACAACATGATCAAATTTAGGAGGTAAACTCCTTAATCCTTTTACGACAATTGTTTCGTCATTTTTCATTTCACCATACGATCTGATTTTATTCACAATTTCAATTACTCTAGACAAGTACTCTTGTACTGATTCATTAGTTTTCATAACCAGTGTCTCAAAGTCTCTACGGAGAGTTTGCAGTTTAACAGTAATTACCTTGAGTGAGCCTTGAAATTCCATTTTTAATGTATCCCATGCCTGTTTTGATGTTTTTGCTGAAGCAATTCGAGAAAAGATTGTGTCGTGCATTGCTTGTTGAATGAAATACAAGGCTTTGGCATCTTCTTCTTGATCTCTCGCAACTATTCTCACTCTTGTTCATCTCGTATTTGTCCATCTTCTTCTTCATCATCTTGATCTATCAAATCTACAAATCCATATTCAACTATGTCCCGAAGCTCCTGCGATTTAAACAATGTTTTCATTTTGATACTCCAAAACCCATACTTTTCTCCATTAAAGATGGGTATGAGTGGAGATGAAGAAGACCCAATCATAGAAGTTGTCAGTGCCATAGTTGTTATACTTATACTCTGTGTTTCACTCTCACTTTGTGTTTCCCAACAGATGTATTTCACTCTTGCTCTCACTCTATGTTTCCCAATAAATCGACCTACTCTGATACCACAATTTTGACAAAGTAAAGATAGAAAATATAGTAGCAAATATGAAAAATCGAGTGAAAAACACAATCAAAGCATATGATGCAGATATGCAACCGAGATGTTTTTATTCAACTCATAATCAATGCTTTTTATAGGCTATAGACTCAATAAACTAATGCAATATCCTCTATCTGTACCAATCCCTCCTTTTGACTTAGTGTTCACCAACAAAGCTGGACTCTATCCAACTAAATCATGACTTATTCAAGTAAAAGGAAAAGACTAATTTAACCTTACTAAATACAAGATATTTGAGTCACTTTCTAACACTGTGAGTTGAGTTTCAAAATGACAGTCAGTTATCACTACATTAACAATAAAAGCAGAATATATAACAGCTACACAAGCTAGTAAAGAAGTAGTGTGGTTGAAGATGTTGGAAGAACTTAGGAATAAACAAGAGAATATTATTCTGTATTGTGACAGTTAGAGTATTTTGCATCTTGCAAAGAATCCAACATTTCATTCAAAGACAAAGCACATTCGACTTCAAAAAGTAGAAGAAAGAACGATGGATATGCAGAAAATTCATACAATAAATAGCTTGATAAATTTTATGACAAAAGCAATCAGTGCTGACAAGTTTATATAATGTCGATTCTTAGGTGGCCTAACAGAGGCGTAAGCAACATGAAGCGGCAAGATACAAAAAATTGTGTGATTATCAATCAAATCTTCAAGTGGGAGAATTGTCAAACTTGATTGGCATGTTAGGCACCGAAATTTCAGTGCCTAATATGCCTAATAAGACAACAATATCTTCATTCTCCTGCCTATAAATAGGCAGGAGATGAACAAAGAGAGAGTATGGGCAAAACAACAAGAGAGACGTTGTTGGGCCCCAAAATTTTCTTTATTGATGTTATTAAGTATGAATTATGTTGATTGTATGATTTATTGCATAGTTTGATTAAATTGAAGGTATTTATGGATAATTGAGGTTTATTT
>JANIJH010025937.1:0-11403 GCA_024520975.1 Erythroxylum areolatum | reverse complement strand
TCATTAATTCCAATATATATTAATCTAGTGAGACCCCAAAATTAATTTAATCATGCTTATTTATAAAAAAAATTCAGAGGTCAACATGTTTAGTGAGCCAGCCATAGGTTTTATAAAGAACAATCTCTGTTTAATTATTACATTACAAATAAAATCCTTATTCTCAAATATTGAAACAACATTTTCAAAATATAAGGAACAACCACATTTTATTAAACAAAAACCAAAAATCATGTCTTTACAATCACCAGGATGTAATATACATCCTCCAAATATAACCTATGACCACTAGGAAAGTCTAAGATAGTTACTCCCACTGATTCTACCAAAATGTAGGATCCATCTGCTATTTTGTCTTGAAGTTGGCCTTTAGGTAGTCTTTTTCTTTGCCGGAACCCTGCAAAGAATTGCAAACATAGTCAGTGGCTCCTGAATCTAATATCCACGAATCAGATGAATCTACGACATTTCTAGTTCCTAACAAACTTGGGAAACCCATACCTTGTTTGCTTTTGATGGACTCAAGGTAGATTGCACATTTTCTTTTCCAGTGGCCCTTCTCATCATAGTGGAAACACTTTCCCTTGGTGTCCTCGTTGGCCTTCTTTTTCATGGGATGGGTGTTGACCCCTATTTGGGCCTTTTTTTTTCATTGGACCCTTCTTCTTTTGCTTGCCCTTACCCTTGGGCTTAGAAGAAGATGCTACATTAGCTTCTGGCCCGTGGGCCTTAATATTTAATATCTCCTCTATACTCTAGAGGGTATTCATCAACTCACTCAACGTGTAATCCTTGCTGTTGAGCTCATAGTCCAACTTAAACTGCTGAAAAGAAGAGTTTAAGCTATTGATGATCATAATTACTTGTGTGTCTGCATCCATTTTTGCCCTAACCATCTTAGCCTCAGTAACTACAGAGATTACCTTAAGCATGTAATCCTGCACTGGTTCACCAAGTTTTTTCCTGAGATTATGAAAGGTTTGGATAGCTTTCACCCTTACAGACCTAGTCCTCAAGCGAAACATCACTTGTAGGTGATGGACCATTGCACTAGCAGTTTTCATGTATGCAATTTGCTTTTGCAACATTCTACTGAAAGAAGCTAGAATATAATACTTAGTAGTCTTATCAGCATTCTGCCATCACCTATGTTGTTGGACTTGCTCAAAAGTTGAATTACCACCCAGAGGTGCATGCTCATTGTCCGTTAATACCCATAAAATTTGTTTATATTGAAGAACAATGTCAAGGTTACGTCTCCATTAAATTCTCTCCATTTTCTAATTTGTTATTAGTCAAGAGTAAGGTGAGTGGATTCATATTATGGTGATTATGTCTGAAAATATAAATAATTAAAACATAAGCATACTAGTCAACATTATTAGGACTTTATATAAAATCATGATGCATGTATGCATGATGATAGATTTAACAAAACTTTAAAAAAATTAAATCATTATATGACGGTTATTTTTCTTATCTATAACAGACTAAGTGACGGTGGGCCATATTATCCATTAAAGAAAAACTGGGACCCTCCCACTAAAAGAACTATCAAGCATCTTTATGCCTTACCTTTTGATAAATGGCTTAATGTGGTCCATACATTTATCAATAGAGCTACGATGGGCAAGTTATTGACAAAGTATGTTGAGTGTGTAACCATTTGATTCATCCACTAAAGGTACTTGCAAATCATGCCTTGGTGGGAGGTCATATTTGCTACTAATGAGTTAACTTATCCTTTAGGAGACCCAAACCATGCAAGATCTAGGATTCATGTCCTCTGGTGGGGAGTAACACTTCACCACATGCAAATGGGCCATCATATGGAGACTGTGGACTCTCACTTGAGCATCCTCTCCCACTCAATCTTTTTGGTCTTTAAGTTTTAATAAATACGATATTGTCTAGATGCAATTTATTAATCATCCTATATTGTTTCATTATATATCTCATATATAATGCATACATGGCAAAGCCGAGGGTTGGCAATTATTCTAAATGGCATACTATCTCATATTATAAGCATCCATCCATCCATTCATCTCATGAATAATAACACTAATTTTGATTATCCATCCTAGAACATAAAAATAATTACAAGGCTCTTTGGTTGATAATAAAAAATCTTGGACTTGCATCTTCTGCTTCAAACTCTTTGTTCAGGTGACCTGGCCCATTTGATAAAAAGTGTTTAATGGCATTTTCATAAAACCAAAATTTGTCACTTTGAAAACAAAAATGTAAGCACTTGTTTTTCAAAACCAAAACTTTGGCAATATGAAAACAAAAATTCCAGCACTTGTTTTTTGTAAATCCGACACTCAAAAATTCCAGCACTTATGTTTCAAAAAATTGAAATTTTGTTAAAACAAAAATTCCAGCACTTTGGTTTTCATAAAATTGAAACTTTGTTAAAACAAAATTCCAGCACTTTGGTTTTCACAAAATCAAAACTTTGCCAATACACTAAAGGATACACCGAAACCATTACCTATTCTTCTCTTTGATCCATGGTTGCTCTATCTTCAATATTATAGAAATCTGTACATTACAAAATCAAAGAAAAAAGAAAAATGAAGCCAAGGAGGAAGCATGAAGATGATAGGCCACCCTCCTTGTTACAAACCAAACAAAGAAAACTTACAAAGTAAAACTATATTCTATGGATAACTAAAATAAAAACCTACACCATATATATTTCTATCACATAAAAAATATACAGTATATAAAATTTAATTTCCATCCATGCAACACATATAGGAACCGAAATCATGCATAATAAAATAGTTCTGATACCAATTGTTAGATCAGAAACATAAGCATACTAGATTTGGCTAAAACAGTACATTTCAAAAACTTTTTCTAAAATCAAAACGAAGCGGAAGCAATATAACTAAATCAACATGTTTAATCCATACATGATACGATATTAGAAAAATAAATAACATAAAAGATGATAGAAATTATACCGACTCCTTGCTACAGCTTTGACTCCTTGCTTTTGTATCCTTTCCTTGTTATTGTATCCTCTCCTCGTTAGTGTATCCTTGACTAATCTGATCTACCACTTGTTCTTCATAGACAATTTGGTTAACAGGATCCTTTGGTGGGAAAAGAGAAAAAATTTGGAAGAGATTTTCCTTAGTTGAAAGAAGCTAGAAATGAGACTCTTCTCATTCAAGTTTCTACTAACTCATGTAAGAGAATAGAGAATGAGTCAAAAATGCAAGAACACCTTCTATTCTTCTCCTCAATTTTGGTTAAACATCAAAGAAAGAAGTGATTTGCATCCAGTGCATCACTTCATTCTTTAATCAATCATAAAGAAGCTAATAAATAAGGCTCTTCTCATTTGTTTAAGATGGCTATATGAAAAGACCAATATCCTAAATGAGACCCTCTCATTTTCGGTTACGAGACGAAAGAAGGGAGAGAGAGTACATTAAATGCACCTATTCCTTTCTTTAATTAAATGAATGCTAAAAAGTTACATGCCATCATTAAAAGATAACCATTAAACCATTTAATGATAAGATCATTACTCCATTAATGATGATGAAGCATGATAAACAACCATCTTTACTTTAGCAATTCAATGCTAAATGTGCAGTTGCATATTTAGCTATAAAATCGAAAATTTCCCTCTTTTTATCTTTAATAACTTTGTTTCAATTTAATTAATCAAATTAATCAAATTACCAAAGTCCAGGCCAATATTAAATGTTCATTTGGGCTTTTAATTAACAATTAATTAGTGTAACCCCAACATTCAATCATAGGCTTTCTTACTTTGCTTGATAACCATCCTAGAAGCCAAGTGGGAAATCTAATTGAACTCATATAATTCAAGCTCCTATAAGCCTAGAATTAATTTAATCTCATTAGAATTAATTCCAACTTATTAACCAAATGTCATTCCATTAAAGACAATTAGTTGAACTTTTGAATTACTAAATATTAAGAGAGCATATGTGTCAAAAAAGATGTCCAATTGCAAACTTTATTATGAACCATATTATATCCATCTGCATAATTAATGATAAAATTACCTTTTTGCCCTTTGTTTGCTTTTTCCTTCTAGATCTCTTGTTTTACTCTATATGGTGATTAACACACAAGATCTCATCTTGGTGTTGAGACTTGATGGATAGCTAGTCCATCAATCCACTGGCGCTAATTTAATCACCAACCTCCGTAAAACATGTAGAAGTGATGATATCACTATAAACTCTTTATTTGAGTGAATGTTTCCTGATATATGTTTCAATTAATAATTCCAACATGCAACATTAGATTGATACTCTGTAAAAATCCATTCTAATTATAGCAAGAATTAAAATGAAACACATATAAGTTCATCACTCATCAAGATTGTGGTTCATAATATAAAAAAATGCTAAAGTGTATGTTTTAAGATTAAAGTAACGACCTACTTTATTCTTTAAAAACATACGTGATTTCAGATTCATTTAATAGTGTCATTATCAATAGTCAACTATTATCATGATATGAAACTCATCATTCCTTTGCAGTAAACTCCTTTACTTACATGGAGATAAATCGCAACACTATCGTCTAAACCATAATCAAGTGACCAACTTGATTATTCAACGGTTAATCAATTAATTTAGAATCTAATAATATACATGTTTCCCATACATCTCCATGTATATATATGTTACTTACAAAAGAATCTTGGTACCTTATGACTAGTTAAATAATGCTCATGTAAATAAAATCAAACTCTTTTGTTTTATTAATAACAAATATTTTCATTACAAAAGTAACTGAAAGAAGATTATGTTATATGTAAATACATTTGCTTTCCAGGACACAATATTTACATAACTCCAATATTCAATACAATCTTTACAATGGAGCACACTGGAGGACCATATAATAGCATCAAAAGATATGTAAAACTATTCTTACCATAAGGTATTCCAACATGAAAATCTTGGACCTTGGAGATATCATTAATGTCGTCAGTTATGGAAGAAAATGTTTGCACAATCTCCTTGACTAGTTCAGGGGAGTTCTCAGTAGCTGTTGATAGATATTCCTAACCGTCTTCACTAATCTCCTTAGCTAGGACACCTAAATCATTCCTGGCCTTTTCAACTTGAATTTTTAATTGCTTTGAAGTTTCATCAAGAATGATTTTAACTCTCTTAGGCCCTGTTTGGTTGGATGTTAGTTAATAGAATGAATTGGAACATAACAGAGCAGTTTATAATGGAATGAAATGGAATGTAATATAGTGAAAAGTTGTCTGGGAGGGATGGAAGGGTTCATAATATAATGTAGTGAAATGTTATTTGGAAGATAGATGAAGGGCAATGTAATATACAATAAATGACTATTATACCCCTGATATTAAAATAGTTATTACAGGAGGTTTAACGCTATAATTTTAAAACAGAAATCAAGTCCAATTAAAAAGTCACAGTTCAAGTCACAACCTTGACAAATAATATTTTTATATATTTTTTCTATTTTAAAATAACAAAAATTTTAATAAAAGTTTTATTATTTTATTATTAATTACATACAATTTATTATTAATTATATAAAATTATTATTATTAATTATTTAATAAATTTTATTTTATTCTCTTATATGTGATTTATATTTAAAAATGTTTTATTTATATATAAATATATACAAATAATTAAAGAACAAATTTTAAATATATTTTCTAGTTTTCATTAATAAAATTTTTAATTTTATTATTAATTATATACAATTTATTATTAATAATATAAAATTATTATTATTAGGGTAAGGAGAAATAATAAAAATATTATTAATTATATACAATTTTGTGGACTGTAACAAATGAGTTTGGGGAAAAGGGGGTTAGGGTTAGAAGAAATAATTAATATTAAGAAAAATTATTGAGGGTATATTAGGTAGTATATATTTATTAGTTTACATTCCATCCTAAAACTCCCGAATCGGAGGTTTCTTATTTTTACTGTTTAGGATGGACTGGAGCGTAATATGAAACCCTCCACTTCCATCCCATTCTATTCCATTCCATTATGAAACCCTCAACTAAACGATGGAAGTGTGTTACATTCCATCTCGTTTTATTACCAACCCCTTAACCAAATAGGGCCTTAGAGTAAAATTCGTAAGCTTCTTTGTGACACACTTTGCATCATCAAAGCTTGCTCTTTGAAAGCCAATAAGGTTTGCTTCCATGCTTCATTTGATCCTTCAACTCCAAATTTCAAATCGTCCCTCTCTTTCTCCACTTCAATTTCAGAAGGCTTTTAAAATCATATGAAGAAAAAGAAAAAAAAGGTTCAATCTTTACCATACTGAGTTAACAAAGTTAAAATATTTAGCTCACAACCACCATATTCTCTATAAAATAAAGTTAAAAAGGAAATAAAAGAGACCCAAAATTCAATTTCCAAAAAAGAAATCAACTTTACAAAACAAAGAGGTTTTAGATGGAGTGAGAATCGAGATAAGGTATTGGCTATTGATTCTTCATATGAGGCGACAAATGAGATAATTGGTCAATGAAGAGAAGCAAAAGAAAGGGCAAAGATTGTTGAAAGATTTGGGGATTTCTTACATTTGGGAGGAGGGACGAAAGATGTAAAAATACTTAGGGATTTCATGCATCTCGAAGAAGGGATGAAAGGGATTTTGTGCATCTAGGAAGAGGGATTGAAAGAAAGGATTTACTCTCATTGAAACGACATCGTTTAACTAATTAGGGTTTTGAATCTTAACCACTACTGACATGTCTAATTAATTAGGGTTCCTGAACATATGGTAGTGCCACATCAACAAAGATAATGGAGGCACTAATGTCGAGTTAGAATTGAAAAAAATTGAAAGTTTGAGCATTTTATTATTACTTTTTAAAGTTCGGGCTATAATTTAAAAATTGGTAAAATTTTAGGATTTTTTTAATTAACCCTTTGAAATACCAAATACTTCCTCCTCTTGTTAGCTTAAATACCACACACTTCCTCCTCTTGTTAGCTTACTAGATGTATTGTTAGGTCTTCTTGTCAATATTTAATTTTTCCTTCTCATGAAGTTTCTTTACCAATTTAACTTTGCTCTCATTATCTAAGCTACCTCTTTTATTTAACGGCATAACACAAGATCTAAAAGAGATAGTGAGTTTAAATTCATTAAAAAAAACTCGAAAGGAGTATACCTCGTAACACTATGGATAGTCTTATTATGAGAAAATTAAATGAAAAGGAAAGATTTTTTCTCAATTCTTAAGATTATTACCAATTATAACACATAATAAACTTCCCAAATTCCTATTAATTATCTTAATTCTTCCATCGATTTCTCTTAGTTCTTCCAACAAATGTTGAAACTGACATAGGTGATGTTTCCTTTGATTAAGCATGTTTTAGGAAATGGGTAGAATATTTGGGTTTGGTTTGATAATTGGATATAATTTTGTCCTTTAATATAGAGGTCTAAATTATCTCAACTTACAAACATACTTCCATTTAACTACAGAGTATCTTCTTTGAGGAATCATGAGCAGTGGGTGGGAAACTTTAGAGGATTCAATTTATTAGTGGGTTATCTACCCCAAATCCTTTATACAGATAGGCAAGATGCAGTTACTTAGTTACTAGATACCTCAAGGATTTTTACTAATAAGTCTTGTTCCAAGGCTTTATAGGAAGGAGGTGGGAATGTTCCTTGGTACAATTTTCTATGGAAACATTCTCTCAAACACAAAGCATCCATTTTCACATGGTTGGTAATAAAGAACAGGATTCATACCAAAAATAGATGGTTTGGAACTTATGAACTTATATGTGTGTTTTGTAAAGAGAATGAAAAAGATAGAGATCACTTACTCTTTCAATGAAACTACTATAAAGTGGTTTGAAACAAAATTTTACTCCTACTTTTGGTTACTTGCATCAATTATGATTGGATGTCAACTTTTAATCGGATAATATATATACTATGACTCAGAAGGTGCATGACACCCTTTTGTACAAAACAACCTTCACAACTATTATTTAATTTATATGGAAGGAAAGTAACTGGATGATATATAGGCAAGAGGGATTTGATAAGTATAACCTAGCTTATAATACCATCAATTGGATTAGAGCCATCCTTATAGCTAAATCTGATGAGCAGGCACTATCTATAGAAATGAAGACTACTTGGAATATGTAACCTTTATTGTTAAATTTCATTTGCTTATGTAAGTTGGTTTGTAGTTTGGCTTTGTAATTCTTTTTATTATGAACTCATTGTAATGTCAAGATGAATTTGCTATCGTTAATTCAATCCATTACTCAAATTTAAAAAAAAATAAAAACAAAATCTATTAAAAGGTCTACCCTTATTTCACTAGGTGTGAATAATATATGATGTTGGACTCAATATTTAGTATGTATACAAGCAACACTTTTTTTCATTCATTCTTTTTGTATCTCTCCATATGTGTAGCTAAAAGAAATACTTACTCAAAATCTCAAGACTCTTTTTAACTCTAAAGTGTCTACAAGCAACACTTCTTTCATACATTCTTTTTATGTCTCTGCTCATGTATAGTTATAAGAAATACTTGATCAAAATATCAAAAGTCTTTTTAACTCTAAAGTGTTATATTTAACCTTCCTTATGCGATTCTATCACAATGAACTCTTTTAAGGAATTATTAGAAACACATAATTGTTTCTTGCTAAAAAAATCTTTATGCCTATAGAACTTTCTAGATGTATAATGCTCGTATACTTTTAAAATATTATCAAAATTATGATAATCAATATATAGATCTCTAATATGCTCAAAATCCATTAATTTAGAATAAAAATTTGATACAAACCTCATCAACAAAATTAGTGAGGTTTTATACCAATATGATAGGACCAAGGATCATCTTACTATGATAAGTTTGATCCAAGAGAAAAAAAAAACATCAAGGAAGGTCAAAATTTGCCACATTTATATATATAAAAAAGGAATATAAGTGATAAGATTCTAAAGTTGATCACCACTGGCAACTTAGATAAGATTTTTAGTTATTAGAGAACCTTAAATAATAGTTTCTTTAAGAACAAAGATGAAGAAATTTCTCCCCAAGTTAGTTTGATTGAACAAAAATGTAAGATGTCCATTACCGTTATATGAAAGCTTTTATAGACACAAAACTCTAAAACTAGAATCTTAAAGAAAATAATAATATTAATATAATCTAATTAGGAAACAAATAACTTTGAAAGGCAGTCAATCTATATCTACTTAGAGGTTTTTAATTTAAAAATTAGTAAAAACACAAGTCCAATGCTAATCCATTTTCTAAAGTCAATGATTGTAAAGCCCTAACATATACCTTGGAAGTATTATAGCATATATAGGGTGTATTAAGAAGTGAACATAACAAATTAAGTGCATCTAAGTATAGTAAGAGAAATAATGGTACTTAGTGTAAAAGACATAGGTAAATGGGTTATTTGTTTGTGTCGGCATGGACATATGTATTTATACATGAAATACGTATGAGAATTTTTAATATGTTTGCTTCGATTTGTGACCGTGATGTTAGGGGAATTGATAAAAGAAGTATTACATAAGCAAATGGAATGTTGTTGGTTAAATTGGATATGTTTTTGTGTTGCACTTACATGATAAGATCGAAGTTAGTTGATTTGGGATGTGTATCTCGCTAAATGAATAGGTTCCACTGAACATATTTCTATAATTTGGTCATATCTTGGCATGTAGAACTCCAAATTGAATAATTTCAATTGGAAATTAAAGGAAGAAGAGGACCAATACGCATTTTTTCTAAAGTTAACATATGGATAATTGAATTAAAGCATGTGTGACCAATAAGATTAAAGCTTGTGTGTGTCCAATAAAATTGTAACACAGGTTCCAATAGAATTGTAACACATAATCCAATAGATTTGTAACATATGGTCCAATGGGATTGTAACACATGGTCTAATAGAATTGTAACGTATGGTCCAATGGAATTGAAACATATATCAAAGACTAGAAAATTCATAAAAAGGCATATGGATAGGGGAGATTGATGGCACTTTGATGGATTAAATTTAGATTTTTCTCCTCTCTATTTTACCTTATTCATCCCATCATTTTTCATTTGGTGATTCAAGTAAAGCCAAAGAGGAAGGGAAGGAAAAACATTATAAGAACTACTTTGCCAATTTTAAGGTTTAGGACTTCACTTAGTTAATTTCTATATTTGTGTATATTTGAATGTGTAAAAGATTCATTTGGATGTGGAGTGGTTTCTGGGATGATACTTTGGTGTTATTTTGTTGTTATCTTATATAAAATTGGATGAATATGATAAGAGAGAATCGTAGAGTGGAATTCTGTCTAGGCTTTGCTGAATCAGTCATATTGTTTGGGTCATAACTTAGCTTACAGATCTCTAAATTAGGTGATTTCAGTTGCATATGAAAACTAAGACATAGAAATGGAAATCTACAAAAGAGACTCTAAATTCTTGCTTTATGACATTGTAAATTGAGATAAAAAATGGTGACCTAATGTTGCCCCTATTTTAGAGCAGCTTGTGATATTTGGTATATATCTCATGATTGGGAAGTTCAAATGGTCTGATTGTTAGTGCTATGGAAACTAGAGACATAGGTAACAAATGTATAGAAGACCTTAAGACCTAATTCAAGTGTTTTCTATATGCATATTAAGGAATAAGTGGAGTTCCTCATGTGATTTACTTATAGGTTGATTGTTTGTCTATTTTTAGACCACCATGGGCTTAGACCAAATTGCACTATTTTAAGTATATTCCCAATTCCAATTTTTACTAAATCTTATCCAAACCTCTTTGAATGTTTATAAAACTTTTCAAACGCATAGAAATAAATGAAATAAGACTTACCATATGTGAATTGGGTGATTGAACATTGGAAATTAAGATGAACATAATGCATTCCAAAGAAAACTTACATGTACACAAATGATTTGTATGTATATTTATTGCTCATATGTGTATAGTATAATTATACAAGTGTGATTTTAACACCTTTCTAATTGTGATAAGTTATGAATTGCATGTATGAACACAAATACATATTTTATGTAACACCCCACTCCCGCGTGACCCGAACCCGACATCGACGTTGATATCCGAGTCCGTGCCCCGCAAGGATGGCGTGCTAAAACACTCATTCAGTAGTCGGTATATTTTTTTCACATAAAAATATATGTGGAATTCAAAACCCAAATTGGGTCCTCATTCAATCATATACAATTTCATTATACACAATTTCCAATAGCCACTCGGGCCTATTTCCTAAATACAAATATACACTTCATTACATAAATAAAGACATGCAATGCAGACGCGAACTGATCCCGACTTCTATCCTTCACTTGAATCCT
>JANIJH010025863.1:0-11406 GCA_024520975.1 Erythroxylum areolatum | reverse complement strand
TCAAAAGTTCATATTCTTATGCTTTTTCTTCTTTCCATTTAATCAAAATGCCATGATACAAGGCATAGCATAATCATCCTCACAATTCAATTTTATCAAATGTCATACCTCATAATGTAATTTCCACATCACAACATTTCAAAGAAAGTCATTTTAGCACACAATACACACACAATGCATTTTGCTTATTACACAATAACTATAAATAAATTACCCACCTTATAACTCTTGAAAATCCAAACTCAATTTGGCCCTTCCCCTTGCTCTTGGGTAGGATTTTCTTGATTTCTTAAAACAAACTAATTTCCCATTAAATTCCAATTCCCCTAAAACTTCAATATCACAATAAATGAAATAATTGCTAAATTGGGTTTAGCATTAACTTACCCATGGTCTATTAGGTTAGAAAGCCAATACCTAGTTTAGAAACCCTAAAAATCAAATGGGTCTCTCAATCATCTTCTTCCTCCAATTATTCCCAACACAAAACCCTTTCTCTCACTAAAACTTCTTCATTCTCAACGCAACCCATTTCTTTGATAAAGCAAGAAGAAAAGATGATGAACTTACCTTAGAAGCTTGATTTCTTCTTCTTTTCACAGTTTCTTCTTCCTTTCTCTTCTTTCTCCATGATTTTTCCTTCTTTTCACGTTTTTTTTCTCTCTTCTCTTGGCTTCCATGACACTCTCTCTTCCCTTCTTCTAATTCAAGCTTTTGATTAGTCTTTCTTCCAATTATACACCTCACTTAGTTAGCCTTTCCAATTTTGCCCTTTATGTCTATTAAAACAAACATCTTATACTTCTAACTTCTTAACTATTTATCATAGAAAAATTGAAGGAATTTCATAACACTTCCTTCTCAAAAGGTGTTCCCTATTGTCTTAAGTTTCTAATAACAGAAAAATCATCCAATTTGGTTTGGAAATTTGAAAGTTATCTCCCAAACCTTTCTGAACTATTCTTATACTGAAATAATATTCTGTACTCAACTTCCATCCAAAAATTGAAATTCTTAGGGACTGAATTAGAACTCAATTTCATTAGATAATTTGTAGCCCTATTTCTCTATTTTAATCCAAATCAAGAATCACCTCATTTGGATAACTAAGGAAAAGTTATGGATAAAACACCAAAGCGTACTCAATGAACATGTTTCAACTACATTTTTCAGCTTTTAACTTTCAACATTTCACATATAATAGTTCTAACTTCCAAGTAAAGTTTGGGGTCCAACAATTCTGTCCCCCTTAAAGAATTTCGTCCTCGAAATTCTTACCTGAGTGATCAAATAAATGGAGGTAATGGTGTCTTATGTTTTCCTCAGTCTCCCAAGTAACTTATTCACTCGAATAATTTCTTCTAAATAACCATAGTCAATAGACTCACTCGATCTTTCAATCACTTATTTAATCATTCATTTTCTCACTAATTCCTCAATATGCTTCAGATTATTCACAATTTTTCACTTCTTGAGTCAATAATACCAATATCATATCTTATTGATATTTCTTAGCATACTCACTTATAACACATTATGAATCTGAGACATCTTTGTTAATAATACTAACTCATAAGTCAATGTTCTAGTTCTCAATAACTTTATATGGACCGATACAATTCAAGCTCAGTGTCTTCTTTATCTTAACCCAAGCACATCTTGCACTCAATCTAAGCGCACCCTGGGAACATGTTACTCTTATAAACATTTCATCCTTTGCTTCATAGTTCACATCTCTATAATGGTAGTACACTTAACTCTTATGTGACTCTAATGTCTATCTCACTGTATTCTATACCTTTGGTGTTAATCCACCAATTCATTCATTTTTTTTGAAGTCACTTAATTCCTAATACAGAACAATTTCACTTATCAGTAACATCTCCAATCAATTCTGGCCTTTGACCATTTTTGACCCTATTCATCCAAATAAAGAGGTGGATGATTCTTTTTATCATATAATGTCGCACGGTATTTAATGTTATCACTTTGATAATGATTATGATGCTTAAAGTCAGTCAAACCTATACATTGATCTCATATTCCTATAAACTCTAAAAATATAAGCTTTAAGCATATCTACGATAGTTAAGACCGTCGGAAAATTTAAACATTCATTCACTTGAGTCTACATTCTCAGCCACTAAATGTCGTTTCAATGCATTCCTACTAGGATGTATAGCTTAAGTTGTTATTTGAGCTTTCTCTAGTAATTTCATTGCTCAATCTTCTTTATCAGGTATACATACTTCTCATTTTGGTCACAAAGCATCATTTTCCAATTTAAACTCGGAATTTCGATATGTTTTCAATTCCTTAATAAGATTCTCAATTTCTGAATCCTCAATTTGGGCTTTGTTAATCATTCCATGTGAAACTGATCTTTAATTTCATAGCAAATAATACTTTGATTTGCCTAAAATTCAACTCTACATTCTATACTCCTTTTTTCACTATATCTGATAACCTCAATATCTAAATTCATACTTCACTGCTAGTGGGATTTCTACTTAATGTATCAGATACAACCCTAACTTTCCTAGGAAATACTTATTTGTATCATTATAATCTTTCAGTACTTCTATCTATTGTCTCAGTCTCGTATTCCATTCTTTCAACTCAATATTTACCTCAAATTAGATGATCTGTATATTTCAAAATATTTTTGTACTTATAATGTCTCCAAACTTTCAAAATGATCACTATTATAGCAAGTTTCGATTTATACATCAAATAATCATCCTATGAGGTTACGATTGTCTCAATGCATATGAAATCACTTTATTATTCTACATTGGATTTTATCCTAAGCTCTTATACAACATCGTTGTATACTATCAAATCTCCAAATCTAGATGATGTAATCAATATCGGTATTATAATTTCTCAAAATTCTCTTTACTTTCATTACTCATACAATTTACACATTTTCCTCAAGTATTCAAATTATTCTTCTTATCTTTTCGAATACATTTAATATATCATCAAAATTTGCTTGGATCGCTTTGATCTTCAATACCATAGTACTATCGGGGCATTTTTTACTCAAACAAATATTACCAAAGCTCCATATGCCCATGATTAGTTTTTGTAATTCCTTAAATAACTAATTCCTCGATGAGGTAACATTATCTTGCGTTATTTTCAATTTCCTAATTGACTTACCTTTCTTAAATGATATTCTCTATTTTTTAGATTTCCTCATATTTCACATTGACTTATTCTACTGTCTGCTCATTCATAATAGTTTCTCCACACATTTCAATTTATTAGGAAACTTAACTTCCTGTGTTGGTAACACATTCATCAAAATTTAATTTATATCTCCTGTGCATACTCACATAGAATATAATGTAGATCTAAGTTCTCCTCACATTAGCAATAGTGTTATCTCGATTTCCAAAAATCCGCTCATGTAGTTGGATACTTTTCATAAAAAAATACATACATTCTTAGTAATATACTCTACCTCTTATGCTCGAGTCTCCATTAGGGATATGACTATAATATTCACTTCTAATTCATTACATATTCATTTCTGATTTGTTCTTTCTTTAATCATTCTTAATATAAACTATCTAATCTGTTCAACCTAATTCAATGAAATTCTTCTTCAAAAGATGATTTCTTGCTACTATCATCCTGTTCATGCAATCTTTATCAATCAACTACTATCATCATCAATGTTGTTTCAATCATTCTTAATGCCTTAATACGATCAATTTCAACTGTTCATGACATTTCAATAATTTCAATCTCTATCACACTCTATATGATCAAAATATCCTTTATAATAAAACTCAATGAAATACGAGGCATATTCGTTTTCTCTTATATTTTGGTATGTACCATCAAGATCATTACATCATATATAAAAAAAGTTATTTCGACAAGTCACCAATTTATATCTCATGCTAATGATACATCAATCGCAATTGATTCTGACCAACCTCTAAATATTCTATGACTATTCAAAAATTACTGCTCCATCGTAGTTACCTTTTCAGCATAATCACCTCTACCATACTTCCATCTCGTTACTCTGATTCATCTCAAAAAAATTTTAACTATAGGGATCGTTAGATTACATCCTATACCATATCCAAATATAAATCTCGTATGTACTCAATCATATTATTCACCAATTTAACCACATTATCAGATATGTACTCATAATAATTAGTTGACATAACCTTGAGAACTTCTACATATATCACTATCATTTGTTTCATTTTACATACAACATTTTTAATCAATTTAGAATTATAGATATATAGCCATCTTGAAATTTTGATCTCAAATTCACTAGCACAATCTTATACCAAATCATAAATTCCGAGTTCAACCTTTCAATTCCAGTTTGCTTGTACACCTTAAATCTTATCATTTTCACCCTGTCTCTATCTTTTTTCAGTTAATTCATAGAAATAGTTTCACATCTATATCAATTCAAGTACTTATCCATAACAAAATTCCATTACCATATTCGCTGACGTAACCACAAATATTGAATCTATGTCTAACATATCGGACATGTAATACTTCTCATTTCTAAATATTCACAACTCTCCTTATCTTACACTCTAACAAAACACTATTCTTCTTATTGTTTCTAATAGTCCAAACTCTTAACGAAAGCTCACACATAGGGCTCATGCGGTTGCAATTACTGGGATTCTATACTCGTCATTTCCCTTCTCTAATGATGAGGAATCAAGTGTAGTAGATCCTTGCAAATTACGAGGTGGCATTACACTCCTTCGATGAGACATTATCTTTTAGCTTACTTTCATTTTGAATCTTATTTCCTACATGTATGCATGATATGCATGTCACTTAATACAATCAATCATTTCACAATGCAAACAAGTAGTCACATAGAATAACAATTAACACCACTATGCATTCTAAGCCTAGGAACCCAAAAGGCTAAGCTCTGATGCCACAAGATATTGAGCCCCATTTCTGGAGCCTAACAATCCGTTCCGAATATCATAAACATGAGCGTATTTCTCTGTAGAGTTATTTCAATGAAATCTCCTTAGTCATCATTCTCATAGAATCTCAAACCACAAGGGCGAGCCCACACAGCAGAATCACAACTTGACTTCTACAAAATAATTGTGGCTATAAGCCTCTAGTTTATTTTGAAGTAAGAACCATCTTAATCGGAGCTCTATGGCTCAAGATATTAGTAAAATACCAAAGTATGTGTGGTAAACAACGAATTTATGCTCTTCCAATCAATTTTATCACTTTCTCTCCATCAATCTTTTCCAAATCAACACCAATGGAAACCAATTTTTATGGAGAGCTATAAAAATGTGTTAGGAATCTATTTCCTCAAGAATCACTCCATTTGGAGGTCGAATGATGAACTTGTGTCCAAAAGAATCAAACATGTTTATATCCTCAATCATATTGTACCTATCTTGGGACAATTTGCATAACTTTCTATAGAGACCTCTAATTAAGGTCATTCTTAGATAGTTTGAAGAGGACTTCTAGATCTAAAACTTTCATGAAGACTATAAAGCAAGATTTTGCCATCTAGTAGGTCAAAATCACTGATTTACTGTAGCTATCCCGTGTAAACGGACAGACATGTCCGCCTAACAGACATTATCTGGCTTAGGGGTGTTTTACACCCGAAAAGGTCCATTTAACGGACATGGACTGGTTTGGGGGTGTTTTTACACATGATAAGGTCTGTTTAACGGACCTAAAGTCCATTTAACAGATATAGGCCACCTAAAACATCCTCCAAAGCCTCTCCAACGATTCCTACATCCATTTTAACATCATATTCACTTATAATCTTCGCAAATTCACTTCTTCTAATGGAATATCACTTCTTTACCCTTCATTTACCAATTTAATTGCATTAAACTCCCAAATATTAAATCAAATGACTCATCACTTACATCAAATTCTCATCTTTTCACCATAACTGTTATGATATACATCCTATGCACCATTACCAACTTATAATGATCATATCTCTCAGCTCCGATATCCAAAAATTTCATACTTCATATCGTTGGAAAGCTAAGAGGATAAGCTACAATTTCATGAAGACCACTTTGGCTAATTCTAGCTAGATCAATGCATTTTTTCCCTTGAGTTTAGAACACAATTTCCACACCTATGAACTTGCAAAATACAATATCTATTCTTATCAATTCAATCACTAAATATTTTTCGTTAAACTCTTGAATCCCAGCTCAAATGATTCATCCTATAAAACCTTTCTAACATGTTATTCTAAAACAAACAAAAATTTGCAATCTCAATACAGAAGCATATGCATACACACATTCCACATGCACAACCATCATACTCAACTTATAAAATGACATAATCATAAACGAAAGGGAATCCTCAATTTCACATTCTTGTTACTAAGCAAAGTAAATAATTGAACAAACTTTATTTACATATCAATATACACTTCACAACTTAAAATAAATATGAGTGGATGCTCAATGTTTGACATGCTTAATAAGCTATACAAAAGTGTACGAACTAGCTTAATACAAAAGCTAACTATCTCGGAGTTGTCCAATTGCCTTATAAGAATTGCTAATCTTCTCATTCTGCACCTAAAAAGGGAAAATGATGGGTTAAGCTACAAAGCTCAGTGGATAATATATTTATAGCCATTGGCAATGAGTCACACAATCAAACATATATACATCTATTCATATAAGCATACTCATCTTATCTTGATCCAATAATGTAAGTTCCACAATCACAATTCTGATTCACAACTCATAATTCAATACATCATCACATAAAACAAATTGGATGTAATTTAATATCAAAGCATAATACTCAACTTAACCATAACTTAATATATCAAAATGCAAATGTAAAATCAAATGGCTCGGGGGTTTCATTGAAACAGAATGGAGAAACCAAAATTTACCCCATGAACAAAATGAGTCCAATTTCGGAGCTCATATGCCATAAGTGGGCAGTCAGGAGAAGGCACTTGTCAATGTGCACATGACGAACAGAATGGTTCCACTCTTGCCCAATCACAATCAAATCTCATGCTCAATTCAATCAAAAGTTCATATTCTCATTTTTTTCTTCTGTCCATTTAATCAAAATGCCATGATACAAGGCATAACATAATCATACTCACAATTCAATTTTATCAAATATCATACCTCATAATGCAATTTTCACATCACAACATTTCAAAGCAAGTCATATTAGCGCATAATACACATATAAGGCATTTTGCTCATTACACAATAACTATAAATAAATTACCCACCTTGTAACTCTTGAAAATCCAAACTCAATTTGGCCCTTCCCCTTACTCTTGGGTAGGATTTTCTTTATTTCCTAAAACAAACCAATGTCTCATTAAAATCCAATTCCCTTAAAACTTCAACATTACAACAAATGAAATAATTGCTAAATTGAGTTTAGCATTAACTTACCCATGGTCTATCTAGGTTAGAAAAGCCAATACCTAGTTTAGAAACCCTAAAAATCAAATGGGTCTCTCAATCATCTTCTTCCTCTAATCATTCCCAACACAAGACCCTTTCTCTCACTAAAACTTCTTCATTCTCAACACAACCTATTTCTTTGATAAAGCAAGAAGAAAAGATGATGAACTTACCTTAGAAGCTTGATTTCTTCTTCTTTTCAAGATTTCTTCTTCCTTTCTCTTCTTTCTCCACGATTTTTCCTTCTTTTCTTCTTTTCACATTTTTTCTTCTCTCTTCTCTTGGCTTCCCTGACACTCTCTCTTCCTTTCTTCTAATTCAAGCCCATTTTACTAGTCTTTCTTCCAATTATACCCCTCACTTAGTTAGCCTTTCCAAAATTTGCCCTTTATGTCTATTAAAACAAACATCTTATACTTCTAATTCCTTAACTATTTATCATGGAAAAATTGAAGGAATTTCATAACACTTCCTTCTTAAAAAATGTTCCCTATTGTCTTAAGTTTCTAATAACAACAAAATCATCCAATTTGGTTTGGAAATCAGAAAGTTATCTCCTAAACATTTCCATATTATTCTTATACTATAACAATATTTTGTGCTAACTTTCATCCAAAAATTTAAATTCTTAATGACTGAATTAGAACTCAATTTTATTAGATAATTTGTAGCCCCATCTCTCTATTTTAATCTACATCAAGAATCATCTCATTTGGATAACTAGGGAAAAAGTTATGGTTAAAACTCCAAAGCATACTCAATGAACATGTTTCAACTACATTTTTCAGCTTTTAACTTTCAACATTTCACATATAATAGTTCTAACTTCCAACTAAAGTTTGGGGTCTAACATGTCACTTGCACCAATTTCTAAATCATTAAAATAGGTTCCTTCATTTAACTAGTCCAATCAATTTCAATTTCTACTCCAATTATCCCTTAAATTTTCAATGGCACTTGTGAATAAATCCTAAAGTCATTTATTAAAATTTCCATTGGCATTGGATAGTAATATCAACTACCATTTATTAATAGTTTTGCCACTTGGCAATTTTTCTAGTCCAAAAATACCTCACAAATTTCTAGAAATTTCTCCAAAATTTTCAAAAATTCTAAATCAGCAATTACACTATCTAAATCAATTTTCAACATATAAAAACAACAATTCTCAATAAAAATCACATTTAGAAACAATTATATCTGGAATGTCAATAAATGCATGTACAATCATTTTCATGTGCAAGATTTCACTATTCACGTGTATGTGCATGTCATATTATGCATGAACATGAAATGCATTTTCTAATCTTTCAATCATCTCTCATATATTCTATTCTAGCCACAACATGGATAACAGGATGTTACAATTCTTCCTTCCTTAAAAGAAATTTCGTCCTTGAAATTCTTACCTGATTGTTCAAACATGTGGGGATATTGTCTTCTCATATACTCCTCCATTTTTCATGTGGCTTCCTCAGTTGCGTGATTCCTCCAAAGGACTTTCACCAATGGAATGACTCGGTTTCTCAATTGCTTGATCTATAATTCCACTATCTTGATCGACTCTTCAATATAGCTTAAGTTACTAGCAACCTCAATCTCTTGAGCCAGTATTTCATGTGTTGGATCCGATCGGCATCTTCGGAGCATACTCATATGAATCACATTATGTAATTGAGACATCTCATTCGGTAAAGCTAACTTATAGGCCAAAGGTCCTAACCTTTTAATGATTTCATAAGGACCAATGTACCTAGGGCTCAACTTGCACTTTTTACCGAATCTCAATACTCCTCTCCAAGGTGATACTAGGAGAAACACTCTGTCTCATACACTGCACACTATATCTCGTCGATGTTGATCCATATAACTCTTCTATCTATCTTGAGCCACTTTAATTCAGCTTCAGATCAATTTCACCTTATCTACTGTGTCTTGTATCAACTCTGAGTCTTCAACCATTCTTAAGCCCTCTTCATCCCAATATAATGGTGACCAATACTTTCTGCCATATAGTGCCTCATATGGTGCCATTCTGATGCTACTGTGATAATGATTGTTGTGTGCAAATTCTATCAGTGCTATGTACTGATCCTAAGATCCTTAAAACTCCAATACACAATCTCTTAGCATATCCTCAATAGTCTTTATTGTCCTCTCACTCTGTTCGTTTGTTTGAGGATGAAATGTTATACTGAAGTTCAACTTAGTACCCATAGCAGACTATAGGCTCTTCTAGAATCTCAAAGTGAATCCGGAATCTCTATCCAATGCAATGGATACCAGAACCCCATACAGTCTCACCACTTTATTCATATATCTCTGGGCCAACTGATCTAGTGAGTTATTCTCCTTCACTGATAAGAAGTGGGTTGACTTAGTCAACCGATCCACTATAACCCATATGACATCATTCTGCCTCAGAATCTTGGGTAATCCCATAATGAAGTCCATAGATGTCCGTTCCCATTTCTACTCCAGATTGGGCAACGAATGTAGCTTCCCTACTGGAGCTTGGTGCTCAGCCTTAACTTGTTGACATGTGATACACTTAGACACATACTCTGCCACTTGCTTCTTTATTCCGGGCCACTAGAAATGCTACTTAAGTGTGTTATACATCTTGATAGTACAGGGATGCATAGCATAGGCAGCCATATAAGCTTCCTCAAGAATTTCCATCTTTAGATCCTCCGCATTAGGCACACATAGTCTATGCTTCAACCACAAAGTCTCATCTCTCAATTCAAACTCAGAATTTAGATTCATCTCCACTTTCTCTATAAGCTTCACCATATCAGGATCCTTCCTCTGTACTATTCAAATCCTATCATGTTACATCGGCCAAAGTTTCAATGTAGCAAACAAGGCCTCATCGTATTCTAGATTCAACTCCATATTCAAAGCTCTGAACTGAATTATGCTCGGTAACCTAGATAATTGAATATGAGCTACACTAGTATTAGACTTTTTGCTTAAAGCATCAGCTATTACATTTGCTTTCTCCGGGTGGTACTCAATCGTGCAATCATAATCCTTTAGCAACTCAATCCATCTCCTTTGTCTCAAGTTCAACTTCTTTTGACTTAGCAGATACCTCAAACTCTTATGATCTGTATAAATCTGGAAGGTCTCTCTATACAAGTAGTGTCTCCAAATCTTTAGAGCAAAGATAACTGTAGCTAGCTCTAAGTCATGCACCAGATAATTAATCTTATGAGACCTTAGTTATCTCGATGCATAGGTGATCACCTTGCAATACTACATCAATACATATCCCAATCTTTGATGTGAAGCATTACTATATACCATATATCTTCTGGTCCCTAATGGAATAGTCAATGCCGGTGCTGCAGTCAACCGATGCTTAAGCTCCTCAAAGCTTTTCTGACATTCCTCATTCCATCTAAACACTACATTCTTCCTCAGAAGTTTTGTCAGAGGGGCTGAGATTAGAGAAAACTCCTTGACAAATCTACGGTTGTTGGGACCCGATCCGGAGACCGGATCCCAACCAAAAAGTTGGAAAAACATAACGAAGGACGAATTGGTGGGAAGCGAAAATAAAAGCAAAAAGAATAACAAAAATGTGGAAACGAAATTGAAAACGGAGTTGAATTGCGAATCAAATCGAAATCAAATAAAACAAATTGAATCGGAAGTGGAACAACACTTAACAAAGTGGAATCGAATACATATCGAATCGGAATAAAAGCAAAAATGATCGAATCGAAGCAAATCAAATATAGAGACAACGACAGCGGATCCGACATCTAAAAACAATACTCTTTAGAAAAAAACGTCGTGTTGGAAACCTTAGACTTAATCTATCCGAAATTTCGGTATAATTTTTTTTTCTTTTCTTTTTCATTCTTTTCATCATTATTCAATCTTATCCAAAGTAAAGACTTCTTCAATTTGGAATTCACAAATTCCATAA